>OV651813.1:53650644-53692646 GCA_927349885.1 Psylliodes chrysocephalus | reverse complement strand
TAGCCTTTTAACAATTTAAAACTTGATATTATTATAACTACAAACTACAACAACAAGCAACAAAAACCATAGATAAACTAATAAAGGAGATGGTCGGATTCTGTGTTAATCTTTGGAAACGTAGTGCTGCGAATTAGTATGGAACGGATCTTTTTTGAACTACACTGGCTGATTGATTTGTCAGTAAGAGGCATAAAAAAAGAAGAGTGTTAACGTAACCGCGGTTCATTTAAATATCTTTATTTATTTATTTATTTATATTTTTTGGGGTTCATTACTTTAAAAAGAAAAACTAATATTTATATTAAAATATTGTATTTAACATATATATTAGTTTTTTTTAGTTATAAAACCCCAAAAAATGTAGACAAAAAATATTTACACTGAAATAAAATATAAGACAAATAATTTAAATTATTTATTATACAGTAATACATACATAATGTGTTAATAAAGAACCATTGTAAGTGAAATGAATACTAGTTTCCCCACATTCTTGTAAAAATGGACCATACTTTGATGGGCGTCAGGTGTTTCCTATAAAAACAAAACAAAAAGTGTACATATATGTTATTGAACAATTTCTCTTATCAAAATGTTGACCATTTTTATAAAACTAAGTTATTTTTAATTATTTGACGAAGATTGAGAACGACGCAGTCAACATATCCAACAATTTTGTCATTAACTGTATCAAAAGTGAGTTTTTCGGTTAGAGCTATTTCGTCGAACATTAAAATACAATTCCTATCAATTTCTGGCATTTTTCTAACAATTTCTTTAAATCTGGAAAACACTGAATCATTTATCCCCGTTTCAAAATGTAAATCACTTAAAATTTGTTGGATAGTAGATTTACTAGGCAACGAAATGCATTTTCTTAAAAAATTATATGCTCTTGGACCATTTTTATATAATGCTAAAGAAAAAATTTTATTCTGAGTGGTCCAAGAGGGTTTCTTTCTCTTACAATTTTCTAAACTACTTTTAAAGAATTTAATTCCAATCGGATCTAATTTATTATTAAAATCTGAAAATAACTGAGTTTTGGATAATTCAAAGGCTTTCTTGATTTTATTTTTGGAAACACGTAGAGCTTTCTTTAGCTTACAAATTCTAACGTTTTGTTCTCTATTAATAAAATACAGCTTTTTCTCTTTGGGACTTAAATTTTTGACTTTACTTTCATTTATTTGTTGCAAAACAGTTTTTCTCCGTTTGGAGGGTTGTTCAAATTGTACATCACTAATATTTAGTTTACGTTTGCAACTAATTTCTTGATTTTCGTTGCTGATTAGCAAATCTATCTTATGCTGCTGTGTTTGTGCTTCAGCCTCAATATATTCTGAAATCTGGCTCTCGGGTTGTATATTTTAACTGGATGCATAATTATCTAAAGAAATTGGTACAGAATGTACAACTAGTCGTTTACGTTTTGAGGAAACCTTACTAAAAGACTGGCAAAAAATGATCTTCACAAAGATAGCGAGTATTATTATCATCTAAAGTTAAATTTAAATTCTTAAACCAGTTCTGGCGAACTTTAACATCAGAAGGAAAATGAAAAAATGCTTTATTTGAATAACCAACTTGCTGAATATTAGAATAATACTTATTTAAACAATTAGGAGCTGAACAAGAATACTTAACTATACCCGGGCCAGACATTTTTGTTTCAAATATTAGAAAAGGAATTGTTGAAATATGAAATTAGATACCTATATATCGTTAAGGCTAAGAAAACAATGATAAACAAAGTCCTTAAATACTTAATATTAAATTAAAGTTAATACTTACTAATTACATCAAATCAGCACCGTTTGTTTCTTAACCTAAAAATAACTTACCTACCTATGTAACTTACATCATAAAATAAAAATAAGTTTTATTTTATCATCATATCCCGCCTTCCGCCATCACGTTTTTCATTTTTTACAAGGTTGTCAATCCCGTCTTTTAAAAATCTCAGCAATAGTATGGACCACAGAACAATTACTTTTAGAATGGAAACTGCAATGTTAAAATTTGCGACAGTTTTGTAACACCCGGTGGGCGTTCTTTGAACTATTTGGCGGAAGTGGCGCCATCTCGCGGTCACTTTAGTTAATACAAAACGCGGGAACATTCAAAATGGTCCTTCAATATTTAGTTTAAGTGGTAGTCAAATTAAGATTTGTTCATACCAACTCCTTTTTTACGTTTATTGTAGCAATAAAATTATATTTGTTACAATAAAGCAAAAAATGAGTAGTATGAACCAATATTAACTTGACTACAAGCTGAAATATTTTTACAAAAAATTAAAAAGCATGATCAACAAAATTAATTTATTAAAACAAAAAAAACATACAAAATAGAATAATTAAATGTAGGTGTTAATTAGCTGGAAAGTTAAGTCATTGTCTACAGAGGTTGAAGAGTTTTATCTAAAACAAAAAATAAATATTAATCAACTTATAAATCAAGAAGGGTACAGGAACAAAAAAGCAGCTAAGCCACATTTTTATCAAAATTGAACTGGTCCGCCCTATTTTGTAAATTACCAGTATTAGCAAATGCAAAACAGTGCATTTAAAATTATGTCCAAGGACTTTCCTACTGTTTGTTTGTCATTTTTAGTATTTAGAATAAAAAATTACAAATGTCTGGTAAATTAAGTGGTAAAGTAAAATATAATCAGGCAACATTTAAACAAAGTAACATCTTTTTGTAATCAATTACCTTAAAGTATCAAAAGTTTGTATTTAGTCAGTCTAAATTAAATTTGGTTTTCTGAACATTTTGGTAATTAATTGTGACTAGGCCCCTTTTTTTCCTGAACCCTTCAAATCTATTGGGGAGCACAGAAAGTGAGGCATAAATAAAAAAAGGTATACTGACCATTACTTCCCGGACTATGCTATTTTGTCTTCCACAATCCAATATTGCCATTCCAAACGGCTTGAAGAAAGTTTGTACTAGAACAAATAAAAAAACAGTAAAAGTAACAATCTGAACTAAATCAATATAAAAATCAGATGTGAGGCATGAATACAAAAAGTACAGTGACTATTACTTCCCTGACTAGGCTGTTTTTGTCTTCAACGATGCAATACTACTGCCACTCCAAACGGCTTGAAAAAGTTTGTACTAGAACAAATAAAAATACAGTTAGATCGCTGCGTGCACCAAGAACTTTAAACATATCTTCAAAATGTTTATCACATACTAAATAGTTTTTACAAATTTGTTGTTTTATTCTTGAAAAATGGACTGGGAACACCCAATACTCAAATTTGAAATAAATCGTTATTAGGATTTCAGAGTGTTTACAAAACAATTTGGCATACAACAATACGATATATTACAGCTTTTGTAACTAAAAATGACCACAAAAATTTAAAATAAGCTCAATCGTCAGCAAGATCAAGTAAACAAATTGAACATTTAAAACACAATTGAACAAGACCAAGTTGACAATACAATAAACAATTATTTACAAAATACTTACTATTTATTCATCCAGGATCCAGAGCACACCCAAATACAAACAAATAATAATTATTGACAATATGATATTGATAAACACAAAAATACAGGTAAAATGGCAAATGTCATTCACCGCGAGGTAATCGATAATGGATGCCTGACAATTGATAAATGACACTCCCACTCTTTCCACCATCAATTGTAGATTTCTGTAAATTGTTGTGTACAGCGCCATCTAGAATCTGTTCCTTGAAACAAAAATATAGTTTCAGCTCGGGCTATACCAGTTACCGATACCTGGTATGGACATTGTATGGATGGTATGGTGCGCATGTAGATTGATAAAAAATTAAAATAAAATGAATTTGAAATAACTATCATCTCATGAAAGTTTACGGAAACCGGCAACATCGCTTTCATACTATTGCGATGGTGGCGCTAACTAATAGTATGCTGGGAACTACGCCGTGTTGACAGTGGCGGGCATTTAATAAATTCATCTTGTTTTATATTAATTTATCTATGACAAAAACAAAACACAACTAGAGGCGAGTTCGGTCAGTGGGCTGGAGCGGGACAAATTTTAGGGTGCTTTTAAATGACATTTAAGCGTGTTAAACTGTCACTAATCGGACTAAACCGAACGCTAAAAGAGTCGTTTGGAGTTAAAAGTGTTAAAGGAGTTAAAGGAACGTGGCAAACCGAACGCAATGTAGGCATTCCAACGACCTGTCAAACTGCTGACAAGTGGAACACAACTGACATTTAGATATGGCAATCCTGCATTGATCTGGCAACCTAGGGATACGACATGCGTAAGCGAAAAGTGGGACCGGTCCGCCATTACTGTGAGTGCAAATTGTCAAATTTTATAGGTTATATTTTTAGTGTCATTTGTGTAATTAAATTTGAATTTAATTTGTGTTTGAGCAAATTTTGAGTGTTACAAACTTATAAAGTATATAATGCCTTGCTATGTTATACGTTCCTGCTCTAGCGATAGACGTTTTTGTGAAAAATCGACTGGAATAACGTTTCATAGGTTAGTATCAAAATTATAAATATTATACAGGACAGTATTATGACAGGTTTGTATAAAATGTGTAAAAGTATGCTTTTAAAAATGCAAAAAAAATCATCTATCAACTTTTGGGCCTACCTATATTGGAATAATACTTTTTTATACGAAATAATATTTATAGATTTCCAAAAAATCCTATAAAACGTAGCGTGTGGATACAGTTTGTCAACAAGTATAATTGGTAACCTTCTAAATTCAGCAGTACATGTTTCAAGCATTTTCTTGAGAAGTACATTAATCGTACGCCATTTCGTTTATCAAATTAAATTTATAGGCATTTTATATTCTTATTTCTATTTAAATATAACCTACATTTGCTGTCCTTCCACCAATTTTATTTATTAGTTCTACAGCTGATTGAAAAGTAGAGCTTCATGTTTTGTGTATGCATGAGTATTGTTTGTTTTATTATAGTTAATTTAAAACAATATTAATATACCTTTTTAATTACCTATAATTTGTTTCAGATTAGTGCGTTTAAAGGAATTGGTGAAAATGAAGCGATTCGCCAACTTTGGGGATGTGCCAGAAAAGTGACATCAAAGTTATTCAACGGTTCCAGAATAAAGCATTAAGGAACATCGTCAATTCACCCTGGTACTGCCACAATACTGATCTTCATAGGGACCTTAAAGTGGAGACTGTTGAAAATACAATACAAAAATTTGCCAGTAGTCACCAACAACAACTGTTCCAGCATGGAAACCTCGAGATTATCCAGCTCCTCAACAATGCCAAATCTAATAATGAGACTCAAGAGACCAAGTCTTTTGAGTTAGTGATGTTAAAGCATAGTATAGTGCAGTTAAGTGATTTAGACTCTAAGGTATACTAGATAGTAGAATCAATTTGTGAAGTTTTTCATCCCTTGATAAGTTAGAATAAAATTTCTAATTGATTTTAATGATTAGATTGTAATAATCGTAAATGTTTCTTTACTTGGGGCATTTATTAAAAAAAATAGACGCACTATACAAACTTAAATATCACATTTTCAAAACTTTTGGTTTTTTATCAACAATAATTATAAACGTCAGTTGGTTACTTAGTACTACACTTGTCAACTACGCTTCCTTTTTATGATAAATTTAAATTAATAATATGCCAAAATAGTGTACCTTTAACGATTTTGTCATGAATATTCGCGAGCTGCTTGTATGGAGTATCAGTGACAATTTCCATACCGACAAGTTCCAGGGCACCAAACATTCAGTGCTGTGTTTCGACATATTCCAACACATGGCATACTATGTTAATATATCTTTTGATATTTAAACTCTTGTAGCTTGGTAACCATGTAGAATTGGATATTTGTTCATAGGACATTTTATGCTTGAAATGAATTCAGGAATATAATATTTAAGTTTGTATAGTGCATATTATGAACATACTGTATATAAGTTCTTATAATAATAAATAGTTAACATCAATACTCATTTAGTTTTTTTTTTAATGAGACTAGCAACAAAACCATAACCGTTTATCTAGTTTTAAAAATAAATATCACTCATATATATGGATAAGAAAATATTAAAACTTTATTTCTTGTACACTTTTATTTAATCACAGTACACATTATTTGCATTTACAATATTTGCTTGTCGTTCATATGCCCCAGTCTATTTTGTTCACCTTTTCTAGTGGCTTTTTCTGCTAAACTTTAGTCCCTATTCTACCTTCACGTAGGTAATGAATTATTCAACCAGTTAGTCAACAAAGGGGTTTTACTTGTTTTACAGTCATATACTTATCTTTAATGTTCAAGTTTTAGAATTTGAACTTGGATTGGGCCATTTTCGTCAATTTTGTGCTTAGAGCTTTTGGAAAAACACTTGGGAAGTACTCTTACAAATTTATTTCTTATTTTGCCTAGAGAAGAAATTGTGTATAAGGAAATATTCTGGTTTTTACCTCAGTGATCAAGAAAAGCGCTTACAGTGGATACTTTTCCTAACTCGATAAACTTTTATTACCTAGATGTTGGCCTCCCTTTATCACCAGCCTACAATTTCAACTCTTTTGCTGTTAACTTTTACTTCATCTGTGACTTTAACTATGATTGAGACTTCAACTTTATCTTCACATTCTTTGTCTGACTTTCAATCATGCATGCATGATTATTGTGCACAGACCAATTAAATTGGACCGGCATGCTTGTGGTGCATGTTGTGTGTTAGGCCTTTACATAAGTTTCCATAATCTCTGCAGATGGTGAGAAGCCCAGCTCAAACCAACTACCATAATATCGTCATTGGATCTATAGGTCTCAAGTAAGATCTCTTCATATTTTACATTTGTTAGAAGTGCACCTGCACATCGCTGGTTGTGGCTTCGCTGATTTACTGAATGTCTTGAATGAAGATATACACCTTTCAGTCTGAATCTACAAAAGGACCAAGACCAAGTAATATTAATCCACATTTTGATTTCCTGAATAGTGCATCTACCTACACAGAGATTGCTTATTAGCCATTTTCCGCGAGCCTTGCATTAAGTTTCGTATCTGATTATCGAGCTTTTAGTGTATGAACATTTGTTCTTAATTTCGAGAAAGCTGTTAATTAAAGTAAGGTTAGATTACTTAACATTTGCGACCTTGTACTTTCCGATTTAAAGACAGAAAGCATTGGGCTCATAGAAAAACGAAAAACTAAAGATTGGGCTAATTATGTGCCCTAGTGCAAACGTGTGACGACTGATCCAATAAATTGAACTCTGTTTACTTTTGTCGCTTATGTGAATCAAAAATGTACTATTTATTTTTTCTGTGAATGATTTCAACGCTTTAAGGTTAATTTCACCATTGTGTTAAAGTTTAAACTATTAATTGAAGATTAAAATTACATTTTATATAAAAATGTCATTTGAAACTTCGTTTAACCCTATGGTGTAATCGGCCCCAAGTTAGTTATATCATGGTCATTGATTAGTTGCAATTTTGCAAATAATATATTCTCCAGCGCTTAATAGCCACTTGAGTGATAATTAAATCAGTTATATTTAATTTCTTTCATTTACTTTATTCAGCACCTCTCGGCTGAAAACCGGGCATATTTAAGCTTTTAAACCCCCTTCTTTTATAACCTCGGCCTTCCACCACCTTTTAAGTCAATGTCCATAAAAAGGAAATTCATTTTTTTATAATTCACATAATGATACTTAACGAGAAATAGTACAATAAAAACTTGTAAATCCGGTTCTGCTCTTCCGCCATTTTAGTGAGTGCAAAAGCCACGCCTACCGGTCCCACTTTTGTATATCAAAAATAATACATATGACGTATCCTTACGTTGCCTTATCAATGCAATCCTGTGAGCTTGAGTCAATGGCTGCGTTCATCGGCGCCATTTTAAGGAGCGCTACAAAAGTAGCGATCACTTACGCTACCTGATCGATCTTTATGCACGGATGAACCATGTTTAAAAGTGACATTTGATTTTGGTTTATTCATTTTACTTTTGAGTTGAATGTCTCTGGTTGAAGATTTGTTTGTTTATTTTTCAATTGCTAATATGCTAATATAACCCTACTAGTCACCAAGCAAACCGTGGACGTAAGTGCGTAAGACAGATCGGTGATCACCGATCAGACGTAAATAAAATGCGCTACTTTTAATGGCGGCCGCTCCTTGAGCGAAATGTCAAAATACACCGTTCATACGTGCCACTCGAGAGCGCTACCAGATCGATCAGGTAGCATGTGGCGCTGATGAACGCAGCCATTGACATATATGTGTTCTAAGCCGACATGGGTAAAAAAACGGTCGGTGCGCACGACAATTTATGCGCCAGACTGTCAATTTCGAGCATTCTACCATTGCGTTCGGTCTGCCAAGTTCCTTTAACTCCTTTATCACTTTTAACTCCAAACGACCCTTTTAGCGTTAGGTTTAGTCCACGGTGTACTATAAGGTGTATCAACTCCTATTTAAAAACAAATGAAAACGGCGATAAAACCGATCGTACTTCCTAGCCAAAATCCGCTAGGTTCGCTAGTATCTATCCGGCGAGAAAGTAAATAAAAGATGAAGGTTGGTAGGAGCTGCAATTTGAAAAGTGTTGACAGATAAATATTTTTTAAAATCTAAAAATATATAAATCATGGTGGATCGTTGAGCTGTTTTTAATTGTGATTGTGGGAGAGTCTTCAACATATTGATAGCAGTTTTATAATGCCAAAAAACAGTTATACAGAATATGGTGCAATTATTTAGGTGGTATGGAAATAAACATTAAACCCAAAAGTTCCATTTGTGAAAAACATTTAAATGTAAATTATGTTATTCGTGAAAAAGTGCTAAGAAATCTACTAGGAAACGTTATTTTTCAAGTAAATATGTTTAATGTCTACGTTTTAAATGATTGTAGGTTATGTAAATAGGTTATTCAACTTTGTCTTTTCTATAATAAAAATAATTATTAGTATAAAGTTTTACTATATAAATATTTCGTATTATTTATCCTGTCCCCTTGGTACTAATAATGTTATGACTTGGACCCTATTATAATGTGTTCATGGTATAAATTTCATATACACAAGGTACCTATTTCTTTTGATATTTTTCTGACCCTGCGAATAAATAAAATCTTTGACTTATTCCTTTTAGCCTGATTATAATGCTAGAAAGTTGTATCTGGTTATAAGAATCAAATAGATACTATGATAAATTTATTTTACTTGTAGCCTTTTTATTTTCAAGTGTTTAAATATACATTTGTTTAATAATAATCATCCCCGAATGTGTTTTGTTCCAGTTCTTTAAATGTATTTACTAGGTTTTTATAGAAGTACTGATTTTAAATTAATACAAATTTGAGTTGTAAGAAATATTAAGGATTTTTCAATTCTGTATTTTTATAGGAGTTAATCCCTTTAAGTAAATAAATGTAGTTTGGGGTCGTAGATGTTGGTATTTGTGTATTGAATAATGTGTACATACACTGGTTAATAATTTAAACAATGTTTTTTCTGATGTACCTAATAATTATTTAAGGTTATCTTGTAGTTGACGAGTCTAGAAATCCGCAAATTCACACCATTCCGCACTGAAGTCTAGAATTTGACACAAATTTGAAGTTAAAAATAACGATCCTATTACTTGAAAATCTACAGATTCTTTTTATTTTTAATCAATGTAAAAATTGGTAAATACATGATAAAAAGTAAAAGTTATTTCAATATGCTTATTCCCTGGTTCCAAATAATTAAATATAACCTTGCAACTATATGTTAGGATTCCAACTATAGGAACAAGAATGGTGCATTTCCAGACCCTTCAATTATAAGATTGCCATTATTTAATGTGCAGTGCAAATATAAAAAAAAAAACTACCTAAAAAATGCTGTTCCTGCTTTTATTACTTATGATGGGACTACTTCTCAAAGGAGACGAGAATGTGGAAAGTATTGCTGATACAGTTACCGAAGTTATCCACTGGAGGTGAAGTGTTAATCTTTTAGGAATATAGGAAATATTTTTTTATACCTAACAACTTAATATTTATTTATTGATAAGTTATAGATACTAGGTATTTGAAATTCAGAGTAATCATTATGACAGCAGCATTCTTATTGTATTCGGATTCTAACACAAATAAAATATCTCATTAAATTTTTGTTAAAATTATTAATTTATTAATTTTACACTAGAAAGAAAATTAACAATACACACAAAATTATTTAAAATTAGAAATAAATACAATTTACACATTTCCCATTATTACACTTATTTTCTTAATTTATTCATTTCTTATATTAACAATTTCAATTAATAATATAGTTCATTATTTAATTGGAACTCATTTTATAATTTTACTAATTATTTTTTTATATTTATTTGTGGAAAATGAAATATTAAATAAAAGCATAGGAATTGTTCTATTGGATAATAGCAGTAATGAAAAAATAAGTAGGAAAATTTCAAATGTATAGTTTCCAGATTTATTATGAGTTTTTTATATTAATGTACTCAATAAGTAGGTTTATTATGTTCGCTTGTACACGTCACAGTTAGCAGCAGACAGTAACAAACCTGACAACACTTCTGATTTCAGAAAAACATTACAACAATTTGTTTTACATTATATATTTCAATAATATAATAATCATTTATATTTAATTAATGACAAGGTTTACTTTTTAAATAAAACTATATGAGCCCTGTCCCGTTTCAATTAGCACACTTCTCATATTTATAGTGACTGTCACTACAAGAAAAAATCATACATAAATCTGATAAATTCTTTTATTTTTTTAACCCTTTCACTTCCACTTTCATTAAAAAAAATACCATTGTAGTAGATTGTATGTTTTCTTTGTTTATTTTAAGTAAATTAAAATATTTTCATAGTATTTTTTATTACTCCAAGACATAACGTCCCTGTTCAGGGACATTACAAAAACAAAAATTTACTATGAAAATAAATTTTTTTAAATATTAATCTTTGAAAGTAATGCAAATAAAGTAAATAAACCAAAAAGAAAAACATTCTACCAAAATTAACAGATGTATACTTCAGGGTTAATTAAGACAAGTGTCCCTCTGGAGGGACAAATACACTGAAAGGGTTAAATATTTACAAATTTTCATGAGTGTTTCATCACCTTTAACTTTGATAACGGCAATAATTCATTAAAACATTGTATTTACAAGTTCTTGAAAATCTTGTGCAGGGAACCTACTCCATATTTTTAGATTACCCATTTGAATTAATTCTGGCAGTGATCTTGTGGGTGCTGCACGCCTCTGCTTAAAAATTATCACCCCATATACAAAAAAGCATCTTTATTAAATGAACAAGAAACTAAAAAAAAAATAAGCATTATTAAAAACTACAAAAAGTGCATCATTTGAAAATCCATATTCAAGCTCCAGATTTGTAAAATTAAAAAAATTCCAAATACACATTTAACTTGTTCGATTATTTATTGAATAAAAGGTCTGTTCCAACGATCAGAAACGAACCACTGGGTAGTACACAATTTTGCAGTCTCAATAAACTACTGTGCAGAATCCTGATGTCAGTAACTCATTTCTGAGCATTGTTGGAACAAACCTAAAGTAAATCGAAACCACTTAAAAACAAGCACAACATTTATACTCGAGCAAATTTTTAATTCCTATCAAAATTTTTAATTACTGAATATTTTGTTCTAGTTATATTAAAATTTAAAAGTTCTTACTCTTCATTATAATTATATTTTTTATTTTCCCTATATACCTACATACTATCTCTAACATTTTACAAATTTGATGCCTAATTAAAGATTTCATCTAGCATTGCAGAACGAAAAATGTTTTTCACATTTGTATAAATCTTCTACATCTGTCATATTAGGATAACAAGATTGTATCTAGACAGGTAGTTATTTTTTGGAGTTGAAGTTTGTATAGCCATTAACTTGTTTGATTTTCATTGTGTTTCTAACTCTAATTTAAGAGAAAATCTTAAGTGATAAAAAATGCAGAAAGAACTAAGCGACCTACATTTTTTAGAATATTTGATAAAGCATAGTAGTAACTGCCAGTTAAAACTGTGTTTCTAGTATTTAGTTTAGGTAACAGAGACAAAGCTTGGAACAAAAAATACATACTTTTGTTAATTCAGAATTTTTAAATGTTGTTTTATATTATAAATCTTTCTAGGTATCCTCTATCATTTTTTTTATAATTTTCAATCAAAACTGTTTAAAAACAAAAAGTTTAATAAAAAAATACCCATTATATTTAATACTGTTTATGCTCTAAAACTCACTGTTCTTTTAATGGCAGATTTTTTAACCTCTGAGTAAAGTTACGCATAAGTATAATCTATAGCCTAATCAGCAAGTAGTTACTTTCAACTTTATTCAGAGGTAAAAACCTGGCCTTTAATCTTAATATAATTGTGGAGGATGGAGACTACATTTGCTAGGGATTAGGGAATAACAAAGATATAACTACTATAATGACACTTGCTAAAAACTGTATAAGTTCTATGTACCTGCAGATAGAACCATGTGAATAACTTTAGTGCTTCGATAACACAACATTGATAATTAACAGATGAACATATTGGTCACAAAAACAAATTAATTAATATATTCTACCAATCTCATTTTTTCCAAAAAGTACAGTTACAACCTTGTTATTCTTTGAGATGTATTTATTACTGATACTTATTAATAAAAATAATAATAATTGATATAGGTACTTACTGATCTTTGGAAACATATATACTCCAGTCCAGTGAGACTTCATTATTCTGGTATAATGCTACCTATTTCACAGAAATGTTTGTAATTCCAATCACTATGTATGGATTTGATTATAGTAGGTATAAAACTAAATGTTTATTGAATATCTTTAATCTGGGCAATGAAAATCACAAAACTCACTTTAAAAATAATAAGCTTCAATCTGAGTACCATAGTTAAGGTCCACTTCTTCATTTTATAATCAGTAACCCACTGTATTGCTGTTTTTGCCAAAACCAAAGGTAATATTTGAACACAAAACAAAATCAGCTGTTTTTTATAAACACCCCCATTTAACTTATTTAGTAGCAAGTCTCTGGCAGCAACTTGTAACTTAATTGGAGCATATTTATTAAATCTTGAACACTTTTTTTGATCGTATAAACGCACACATCAGTGTAGCTTCTTTAAAAAAAAAACACTTATAAGCAACCATCAATAACAATAAACTTATTTGTTGACCATTAATTTTTTCATCTGTACTTCTTCTGATAGTTTTGTCATTTTTCATTTCATATAAACTCGAATTTTCACCATAGAAGAACTATTTTTATGATTGCACTTTTTCTGACAGATAAAAAGATTGCCGCAATTTTCCGCCGTAACGACACTAGCGAACCTAGCGGATTTTGGCTAGGAAGTACGACCGGTTTTGGTATGTTTTTTTCAGGGAGTTGAAACACCTTTATAGTGCGCCGTGGTTTAGTCCGATTAGTGACAGTTTAACACGCTTAAATGTCATTTAAAAGCACCCTAAAATTTGTCCCGCTCCAGCCCCTGACTGACCGAACTCGCCTTACGTCACGTTTCTCTCGGGCGTACTACGATAAGTTGAGAGCCATTTACGGTATGGAATTTTAATTTGGGGATGTGCTTTAAAGACTCATATAAAACCATTAGAAATTATCCAACGACGATTCATAAAACTAATTTGTAGTAAAAAATCCCGATATCCTTCTGATGCTCTATATTGTGAATCACAAATTATGGATGTAAGACAATTATATTTTTATGAAAGCAATATAAGATATCACAAGAAAAAAGAATTTGCTACAACTTCCTCACATAGTTATAACACTCGCCACCAACATTTTTTTACTGTTCCTTTTATGCATAAAACTCTAACGCAACACTCTCAATTATTCATAGCACCTAAACTATATAATAGTCTCCCTGAGCCACTCAAACAAATAAACAATATACATAAATTTAAAAAATTGTTAAAGAATTTTATTTTTGAAATTAATAGGAATGTTATTGCCGGTTATTTTAATTAATGAAAAATGTATCTAATTATAGTAGTTAACCTAATCCATTTTACGATTACCTATATGTTGTTTTATGTAAATATATTTTAGTTTTAATATTTTCTTTATACAATTTTTTTTTTATTATACATATATATATATTTAACTGTTTATCCCTGTTTATCACTGTTGTTACCGAAACAAGTGTGTATTTGTGTTAATGATACGACAGTTGGTTGAACAATGATTTATTAGTCATGTGTATGACTTGACATCTGACAAGGGTACGTTCCGTTACATCTCCCCTTTTCAGATATAACATATTATATTACAGTTATACTAATATCACAGACAAAACTAAACTAAAACTAAATAAGTATATACAATCTTGTACCACAAACATTTAATAAATGTCTAACATCTTTACTACATATAGAACATAGTTTTGTGATATAACTTAATTATTTGTATAACATAACTTTAATACCTGTATAACATAACTTTATTATTTGTATAACATAACTTTAATACCTGTATAACAAAACAATTACAAAGTTTATACACACAAGCTATTAGTTATCTATAAACCCTTTCATTATCAGCTCTTGCCTTCCTTTTTTTTTTTTTTTTTAATTTAATTTATTACTCTTATTATGTAATAAGGGTACTTACGTAATATCATCATCTTTGACCTACTGAATCTCAGTTATAAACATATTTAATCATCGAATTTTGATGGTTTTTTTATTGATCTTCCATATCTATTTACATAATTTTCATTAACTATACTCGGGTCCGTTGAATTACTATAGCTACTATTAGAACTTTGAAATTCAAATTCAAATTGGTCATTGGTCATAATTCTTTACAACATTTTTATAATCTAAACAATTCTCAAAAGATTCGTCACTACTACTACTACTACTACTACTATTAGCTTTCACACTGTCGCTATTATTTTCATTATTTTCAATTGTAACAACATTCGAATGATCTAAGTCTTGATTATTTTGTAAAGTACTTGTATTATTTAAATTTAGAAAACAGTATTCACTTAGATTTTGACCAAAAACTGTATTATTATTATTATTTGAAAAATTATTTGTATGTGACTGATTATTAGAATGTTTCTTACTTTTGAAATCTTTATATGGTTTAATAAATCTCCTATTTCTTATATAACACTTTCCATTTACATCAACCTGGTAAGCTCTGTCATTTAATACTTTTTTAACTTCACCTTCCTGCCACATACCTCTGGGCATTATTTGAACCATAACTCTCTCATCTCTATCTAATTTTCTCAAATTTCTTGTTCCTTGCCTATCATAATAATGTTTTTGTTTCTCTTGAGAAATTTTAAGAAAATTATTATATTGAGCACTATTATATAATTTTGACTTTAAATTTTTATTAGTTTGAGGTAACAATGACCTTAAATTTCGACATACATAACTTGCATATTTTTCCTTTGGCAGGGCAGAGCTGTTGGCTCTCATGCTCATAGTTGCACCTCGAACACCTCTGTCTCGGCCGACTTCTGGACTCCTCTGAAACTCTCACGGCTGGTTTCCTTTGTATGGCATACACATTTGCTGCTGTATCACCTTGTCCATTACTTATCACCTTGTTTCGCTGCCTCGTACTCTCTGAACTGATGCACAGCTTTGTTAGATCCTCTAAAGTTTTGATTTGTTCTGATAACAATATCTTCTCTCGTAATGACTCTGAACTTATACCGCATGTTATTATATCTTTGACTAAAGATCCAAAATCTCTAACTCACATGAAAGTGCTAAGTTTTTCACTTCAACTATATAATTTTCTATTGTTTGTCCTTCTTTCTGCTTACACTTTAATAATTTATACCTTTCAAATGCTAAATTTCGCTTCAGGTTGAAATGGTCATCAAATTTTTCTATCAATTTTTCGAATTTGTCTACTTCATTTTCTTCAAACTTAAATGTGTTGTATATTCTTATACCTTCTTCACCTACGAATGTTAACAACTGTGCACATTTTGTCGCTTCCGGTTTTTTGTCCATTTCGGTAGCCTTTAAAAAAGTTAGGAACCTTTGCTTCCAGAAACGCCAATTTTCCGACAAGTTTCCCGAAAATACCATTGGGTGGATGCCTTTAAACTCCATTTCGATTGAATTATTGAATTTATATCGCAAAAAGTAATATGATTATTACAATAATTTAAAAACTTTTTCTTCATTCGCCAGTTCGCAGCGCCATGTGTTAATGATACGACAGTTGGTTGAAAGCTAATAGTAGTAGTAGTAGTAGTGACGAATCTTTTGAGAATTGTTTAGATTATAAAAATGTTGTAAAGAATTATGACCAATTTGAATTTGAATTTCAAAGTTCTAATAGTAGCTATAGTAATTCAACGGACCCGAGTATAGTTAATGAAAATTATGTAAATAGATATGGAAGATCAATAAAAAAACCATCAAAATTCGATGATTAAATATGTTTGTAACTGAGATTCAGTAGGTCAAAGATGATGATATTACGTAAGTACCCTTATTACATAATAAGAGTAATAAATTAAATTAAAAAAAAAAAAAAAGGAAGGCAAGAGCTGATAATGAAAGGGTTTATAAATAACTAATAGCTTGTGTGTATAAACTTTGTAATTGTTTTGTTATACAGGTATTAAAGTTATGTTATACAAATAATAAAGTTATGTTATACAGGTATTAATAAAGTTATGTTATACAAATAATTAAGTTATATCACAAAACTATGTTCTATATGTAGTAAAGATGTTAGACATTTATTAAATGTTTGTGGTACAAGATTGTATATACTTATTTAGTTTTAGTTTAGTTTTGTCTGTGATATTAGTATAACTGTAATATAATATGTTATATCTGAAAAGGGGAGATGTAACGGAACGTACCCTTGTCAGATGTCAAGTCATACACATGACTAATAAATCAATGGCTGCGTTCATCCGCGCCACATGCTACCTGATCGATCTGGTAGCGCTCTCGAGTGGCACGTATGAACGGTGTATTTTGACATTTCGCTCAAGGAGCGGCCGCCATTAAAAGTAGCGCATTTTATTTACGTCTGATCGGTGATCACTGATCTGTCTTACGCACTTACGTCCACGGTTTGCTTGGTGACTAGTAGGGTTATATTAGCATATTAGCAATTGAAAAATAAACAAACAAATCTTCAACCAGAGACATTCAACTCAAAAGTAAAATGAATAAACCAAAATCAAATGTCACTTTTAAACATGGTTCATCCATACATAAAGATCGATCAGGTAGCGTAAGTGATCGCTACTTTTGTAGCGCTCCTTGAAATGGCGCGGATGAACGCAGCCATTGTTCAACCAACTGTCGTATCATTGGCCGTGTTCATCCACATACTTATAATAGGTATACGGAGCAAGAGAGACGTCCGACCTGTTTAACATAGGGGCGGCCATTTTTATACAAGATTACTAGTACATAGGTGACCAGAAATACAGCAATATGAAAACTTGGTTGCAGATGTCTAGGTCTTTTCACTTTTAAATACATCATTTTGTACAGATTTTTTAAAAGAAATAATACAATATTATATCTGAATTAAATTTTTATTCTACAACAAAAAAATATTTTAATGTTTAAAAATATATGTTAGGACCAATTCCACCGTTGTGTTAAACGGATATTAAAATGACATTGTTAATGTAAAAATGTAATTTTAAACTTCGTTTAACACAACGGTGGAATCGGTAGACTGATAAATAATAGGCCGACAAATAATAGATTAAATACCTAAATACTAATTTTAAATGACAAAAGTACAGTAGAGGAAGTTAAAAATATTAAAATTTCCAGGATACTTTAAAATTAAATTGATGGTTGCATATTTGTTTTATTTTAAACAATTTACTTTCTTCTTGTATAATTTCTAAAAGCTACAAATTTTTAGTGAACGAGTCGTCCTTATTGATTCTGCAGTGAATTGTACTAACAACTTAAAATAAATTTTGTCCAATCTCTATATGGCAGATAACCACAATAAGGAACGATCTGCTTGTTTTGGAACCCTAAAATAATATAAAGACACTTCTTTCATATCCTTTATTTTTGCTAAATCTTATTACTTACTTGTGGAATGTAACATTTGAATATATTGGCAACAGTCTTCTTATGTTCTTGCAAGATCTTACAAGACATCTTGAATAAAGCCCAGTATAGAGAACTTATACTGGGATTAAAGTCTATTCACAAATGTTAAAATAAATAAAACGTTTATACACTTAGAAAATAATATCCACAATCAAAATATTCTAAAATAACACAAAAAAATTTAACCAAATTCACAAACACATTAAAATTTGACACTTTTGACAGATGGAAAGATAAATTGGTTGCATAAGTTTCAGTTTGTTTATATAAAAATGGCGGTCATTTCTATCTTCTTTTATTAAACACTCAGTAAAGATGCGCAGAGGGTTTTACGCCGTATACCTATTTAAGTATGTGTGTTCATCGCAAAGAAGTAGAGAGGGTAGAACGATAAGGTACCGTCTGCGCATCCATCACGAGTGTAGAAATTATGCGTGATTCAGCCTTTCACTCTTACACACGTAAATGACAAGGAGAGGTTGCCCTAAAGCACTGTAAACAAATTCCAGGATTGACTTTATTCAGCGATTGTTGCTGCGTTTGAGAATCCACATCGGATGCATTTTTTACATCTCGAGCGTTTTTTTATCCACATCGGACACATCTGTCCCATTACATTTACGTATACTGAATCACGTGATCAAAGATTTTTTACATCTCAGATGCATCCGATGTGGATTCTCAAACGCAGCATATGTTCATGTTCAGCTCTGTTTTTTGTTTGTGTTTTGGCTGTTGTAAGCTTTTTTGGCGTCAATTCTTTGTTATTTTGCTTATATTTGTGATTTTTTATGCTTTTATTCCGATTTAGTATTAAATTATACTTGTTAATTATTTTTCGATGCATTATTTTATAATTGTTGCACAAAATGTTGTTAAACCGTCCCTGAATCTTGTTTACAAAATGTGCAAAACGAAATTGTGCATAGTGTCCAGACTTTTTCATTGACAGTTATCATTCTACCCCTCTCCACTTCATTGGTTCATCGTCGTCAAACATGTTGTAACGCTGAGTAAGCGGTGACGATGAACTGTCAACCGCTGCAGCGCTTTTGAAGAAGCATAAAAGCGAAAATAAACTCGCTTGTTTGCTTTAAAAGCATAAAATTGACCTTGAACCCCTGTCAAATCCGTCTTTTGGCATTTTGTTAGGTTATGTGTTTGTTTATTTATTTATATTTTTAAGGTTTTATACCCTAATAGAGTTGATTAGTTAAGTTGTATTTTAATATAATATTGTATTTATGGAGATACCTATTTGAAGAAAATAAAATTAATTCCAGACGTAGATACATACACGTATGCTTAAATTATTTCATTTGTACGTTAATGGGATTCCACCAGTAAGGAATATGGATAATATAACATACCTACATATTATATAGTTTTAGCACAGTTATTCAAAACAGACGAGTTTTGTTATTAAAACTGCACCGATGTTTTTGTTTTCATGTAATGTATTGTAATCTATTTTTGGATGGTCCCTTAACCCGAGACGATTTCTGGGAAACAAGAACATCGTAAACCGGGCGGCCGACAGAAAAGGGTCGTTCAATCATATTCAAAGGTTCAATCAGTGGGTCAACTATTTGGATGGACAGATTATCGAACAACGTTGAGGAATGCAGTCGATTTCTTTGTTAAGACTGTGTTATTCCATTTGTTTTAATAATTATTATTTTTGTAACGTTATTTTAATATTAATAAACTTCATACGTAAAATAAACATTTAATTATTTGTGTAGTTTACAGTTCAGGTGTGAGGTGAACTTACGGCTTACCAGAAAAACGTACGCGACGTGAATGAGTGGTTTTATATACAGGGCGTGCAAAAACTTTTTGTTGTTACGTGACTAAAAAGGATTTAATCATTAGATAAGTTATTTAGTGATTCGTGTTAAGTTAGTAAGATCTTCGTGTTATGATCGTGTTAAGAACTATGGACAAAGCTCTTAGTCTCATATTTATAAACCGATCTTAGGCGTACTCGATCTGAATGTAATTAGACTCCGACGGGACGAGACATTAGTGATAATAGGTCACCTTTTAACAAAAGGACCGTATAAAAAAGCGATAGTTATGTATGTCGCGAGAAAATATAATACCAAGCACATCTCGCGGTTTAGATACGTGTTCCAGTCAACAAAGTTATATACGAAGCTAGAATTAAACAGTTGAAGAGAGATTGTTAAGACGAAATCCCAAGTCACCATCTAAAATGCTATTCGCGCAGACGTTACGAAAAACCAGATGCATTTTTGAAGAATATCTGTCAATGATACGTGAGGAAAGTATCAACCACGTTTTAATTGCACAAAAAGCCATCTGTTAGGACACAGGCAGAGCGTTGCACCGTAAACGCAGGTAAAAGACCAGCTAAACGACAAAATAAGGGTGAGTCAAAACCAATTTTAATTTTATCTAATAATCAGGCGTCTAGTACTTGCTATTTCATTGATTGTGTTATCAACGATGAACCTATACGAAGCTTTGTAGACTCGGGTTGTGCTGCAGTTACAATTCGTGATGCAGTCATAAGTCGTATCTACAGAGTTAGCCCACATTAGTACGTTTGTGTGGTTATGCAGGAGATTTTATTATAGTACCTTCAAAGGTTATGACAACTTTGAATGTTGATTTAGCTACTACTACTGTTGACGTACCAGATAATATACAGGATGTCCTAGTTATTGTAGGTTAGCCATTTTTTAAATAATGATATGGTTACAGTTTTCGTTAGATGTAACCAAGTATGACATATTTTAATTAAAATAACGTCAACGTTACACAAATTAACGAGTCTTTGTCTAAGAAAATTAATTTATGTGTAGAAGAAACTACTATTATTTAGGTGACATTTCTCCAATTAAAAATGAAAACGTTAGGGGTGTTTTTGATGATCTAAGATATTTTTGTAGAGCTAAGATGTTTTTGTTGATTTAAGATATATAAATTAAGATAATCATTTTCATATTAATGTACCGTGTGTTATTAATATGAACAATTGTTGCTGTATTCCTGTCTGTTTGTTACGAAAACGACAATACTTACTAGATGTTCTTCATGTACCGGAGATAAAACTTGCTTAGTAACAAAAATTGTTGATTTACTAAATTTTACATTATTAGAGCTTGAAAATCAAACTAATTCTGAATTAAATAGCATTGAACGTTCTAAATTACTTCAATTATTTAACGAGTATATTATGTATTGTTTCGCTACTAATTTAGGACAGGTTGCTAAAACGACTCTTACGAAAATGTTGATCACACTAACCGATAGCGAACCTGTAATGTACGGTTCATACTGTATTACTTTTATTTTGGTAAATGCTTCTGCTGTTATATAAAGGATTACGAACAAAATATTTAGACCCACAACGGAGAATGAATAATGAAGACCGGTGAATGGAGGATGAAGACCCATGACGGAGAGGAGGATGAAAGATCCCTAGAAAGAGGCAGGATGAGGAAACACCCGCAAAGGACGCCCAAATCGGAATGGAGGTCGACACACTAAGGACACTGTAGCAGACTTTGCAGCACCTAAGGATATCAACGAAATTCGGCGATTTTAAAAATAAAGAAGCTAGTAGAACGATCCATATATGCTATTTATAACAGATAAGTAAAAACTGAAGAACATTGTGACACCAGTAAAGTCGGACCAGTAGGAATACTTCTAGAAGGTCAAAATGATAGCAATTTAGGCTAGTATAATATTTAGTAGAGCCACAAGCAAAGGAGAGTAAAAATATTATTCATGAGCTTGAAACTTTGGCGGCTGTACGCGCATTTAAAAAGTTCTGTTTTAAGTGGCATAAAGTTAAAATCGTTACCGATTGTAACTTACTTCGTGACACCCATGTGAAACGAGACTTGATTCTTCGCATCGCAAGATAGTGGTTATTAATTCAAGAATTCGATTTTGGCATTAAACATCGTTGTGGCACTAAGATCAGCCACGTAGGCGCTCTGAGCCGAAGTACCACTATACTTATGGATCAATCACGTATCTGTAACGTATCTGTATCTGTAACGTATCTGTAACGTATCAGTAACGTATCTGTAACGTATCTGTAACGTATCTGTATCGTATCTGTAACGTATCTGTAACGTATCTGTATCTGTAACGTATATGTATCTGTAATGTATCTGTATCTGTTACGTATCTGTATCTGTAACGTATCTGTATCTGTAACGTATCTGTATCTGTAACGTATCTGTATCTGTAACGTATCTGTATCTGTAACGTATCTGTATCTGTAACGTGTGGAGGGTGGGTTACCCCCCCACGGCACTTAGGCCTTATTAGGTCCATTGTGCATCCTCCTTAGATGATAGGCATCTCCTAGCTCGTGAGCCAACCTACAGATTTAATGTAGTTGACGTCGCCAAGAGGAGCTTCTCTTATATCGGCCGGTGTTAGCCGAATAATTTAACGTAATGATAGTAAATATTGAGGAAGAATACTTTCAGCACAACTGCAAGACATCACTTGTAACAATATTATCAATGTTTTGTCACGAGATCCTAAAGATAATGACAAACGGTGAACGACAAATTCATAAAGAGTACTGTTTAAAGGATGAAACGACTTTCGAAAAACAGCAAAAAGAAAGAGATGATTTATTCCAAAAACAGCACGACGAATAACTCTAATATTAGTACATCCTCATGATAGGTCATTTAGCAGTTGATGACTTTACGAAATTTTTATAAGAGCATTAGGATAACTCGTATCTCATCATATCAATTAACTGCTTTAAGAAATTTTTATAAGAGTGCTAGGAAAATTCGTATCTCTTCACATCAATTAACTGCTTTAAGAAATTTTTATAAGAGTGTTAGGAAAACACGTATCTCACCATATTAATTAACGGCTTTAAGAAATTTGTATAAGACTATTAGGAAAAACTCCTATCTCATCGTAGCACTTGACGGCTTTAATTTACGAAATTTGTATTTTTTAAAAAAAAGCGGTACAAAAATACAACAATTGAGCCGGTGCCTGTACTGCAATTTCTAGATGAGGTAATAGAAATATTCGGGGTTCTTCGCAGTTTTATTTGCGACGGTGACACTGATTTTATGAAAAAGAATTTTAAGGAATACTGTTTAACTGTAGAAACAGGTATGTTTAACTGTAGGTGTTAAACAAGTATATTTAACGTTAGGTATTAAACATGTAGAATGTACTACTTTGACCCATCGGGCTAACGGTCAAGTAGAAGACGAATCCCGTTGGGATGAAGCTGTGAGCAAAGTTACGTTTGGAATTAATTCGACAATTAATTTCACCACCATAAAATCACTTAGGACAGGTTGTACAAAGAATGATGTAAACTTAGTTTAACCATTAGTTTAATTTTTAACTGGTTATATTTACCGTACAAATGTCATTTCTAAAACTATATTTAACAGTAACCGATCATCATACTAAGATTACATTTTAACTGCCTGTTGTACAACCTACCCTTATGAATGTTTGTTTGGTTATCGCCCCCGTGGCGTAAGTGACGCATTTCTCACGTCAGAGGTTACATGCGAACAACGCCAAGACCTAGGGACGTTGAGAGATGATGTTTCTCAGATAACGAGAACAGTAGCTTCTGCAGAAGCAGTATTACGATAAGAGGCATGCCCCGTTACGGGAATTTAAGGTTGGCCAACATGTGTTGATACAAGGCAATAAAGGCCCCAATGATGGGCGGAGCAGAAAGCTTGAACCTTGTTATAGAGGACCCTTCCTAGTTACTAAAGTACTTGATAATGATCGGTACGTGGTTGACGAACTGCTAGGGTCTGAACGTTGTAGGACAGCTAGATACGGGCATTTGTCCTTCAGACAAAATGAAGTGATAGTTTCGCAAAGCGACACTGTGAAGCCGAGGACGAATAAAAATATTCGTGCTCATATTTATTAATTTCAGCTTAATTAATATATTTTCTTTGTTATAGTTTAACCATGTTTCACGGGGTCGTGAAAAAGTCAGGTAGGCCGACTGTAATCTATTTTTGGATGGTCCCTTAACCCGAGACGATTTCTGGGAAACAAGAACATCGTAAACCGGGCGGCCGACAGAAAAGGGTCGTTCAATCATATTCAAAGGTTCAATCAGTGGGTCAACTATTTGGATGGACAGATTATCGAACAACGTTGAGGAATGCAGTCGATTTCTTTGTTAAGACTGTGTTATTCCATTTGTTTTAATAATTATTATTTTTGTAACGTTATTTTAATATTAATAAACTTCATACGTAAAATAAACATTTAATTATTTGTGTAGTTTACAGTATATAGGGCCAAAAGGGCATTAAAAAATAAATAATAATAATAAAAGTATGACATTTTATTTACAAAATAAATTAAATATAAGCAATTATATTAAAAAGGGCCCACCTTGGTTTGTTGAACCTTTAAAAAAATACCTCATTACTGTATACATTTCAAATAATTTTTGCTAATAAGTCGCTCTACCTATATGACAACATTAAGTTTGTATATTTATTAATTTCCAATACAAAATATATCATTCCTATAAAAGAATTAATGTATATAGTTTGTCGATAAGGTATGTATAACTCTATAATACTAGACAAATTTTATTAATACATAAAAATAATTCAGACTCAATATGAATATTAGCAATGACCAAAAATGTATAACACCTAAGTACCTAAATCAAAAATACTTTGTAAAAAAATAAGTAAAGCATTAGATAGGGATTATTTTAACAATTTTCGGTTTTTGTAATAAAACGTTATCATTTCTTACCTCACAGCAAGAAGCCTGTAAATTTTAAAAGACAACAGCAATTTTTCATTATTTTTAATGTAGAATAACAACAGTAAGATTGTAGTAAAAGTAAAACAATAATATAATAAAAAAATGTATTAAAAATAAGTGAAATAACATAATTTTGTTTATTAGAAATTAGAAAAGCGAAATAAAACTTGTTTAGTGGGCTGATTTTCTATATTTTAGTTTTTAAATGGGAATGGAACTGTTGACGTGACTTGTTTATGTTATGCTTGGCTTTCAATACTGATACTTCAAATTAAGTAAGTTTTTTTCACTAGCACATATTTATATGAGATACCACTCTTTTTTGAAAAATGTTTTAAATCAGATCACGTTTTCTTTTAAAGCGGGACATTCTTGCATTCTTTGGGGACAATGGAACACATAACTTGAAAGTGGGTTTGTCTTGCCTAAAGCGGGACTTATGATGTTAGGTATGACTCAAAAATAAAAGTTTACTTCAGGTTGATTTTCATTTTTATCTCTTCCTCCTTTTTCGAATCAGTTAGTTTTGAACTGGTTTGAGACACATGCCTCAAGTTCTGGGCTGGAGTCCAGTTTAAATGATTACTAACTTTGAAGGAATTCTGTTTCCCTAAAAATAAGAAAGTCATACTTGATGTCTCTATTATTAAACACTTTTATGTAGCCTTGATATATGTAAAAAGATCACTTTTTGATATGTATGTTATTAGTATCATGAGTTCCTTTAATTTATTGGTGCAGACCAGACAGTTGATTAAACACAATAAATAGCATTCTCTTTCTGCTCTTCAAAGTATGATCTAGTTACAGTATGTTTTTATTTGTGTGTCAAAAAAATGTATTTTACCTTTAATAAAATGACTATTACAATTTCTTTGATTAGTCTAAGTATGTAGAATTCAAGATCCATAGAGGCAATAAAAACATCATGACTTTACAACCCAAAATAATACAAGTTGTAGGTTTTTCGCCGTAAAATTGTCAAAACCACTTTCAGAAGGGTACTTATATAACTCTAATTCACTGTACAAATCAATTCAACTCAATTTTTTTAAAAAAATACTAAAGTAAACAATTCACATAGCCTTCTTTGTGCCAACCAAATGTCATTCCATTTTTTGACAGATTTGAGGTTGAGAAAACAAATCGTAAACAAAAATGATCGTTCAGCGTCATTCCAACCGCTTATGAAACATGTTTCTTTGCTTTTAAAACATGTTTGACGACGATGAACACGGCCATTAACACAAATACACACTTGTTTCGGTAACAACAGTGATAAACAGGGATAAACAGTTAAAAATATATATATGTATAATAAAAAAAAAAAATTGTATAAAGAAAATATTAAAACTAAAATATATTTACATAAAACAACATATAGGTAATCGTAAAATGGATTAGGTTAACTACTATAATTAGATACATTTTTCATTAATTAAAATAACCGGCAATAACATTCCTATTAATTTCAAAAATAAAATTCTTTAACAATTTTTTAAATTTATGTATATTGTTTATTTGTTTGAGTGGCTCAGGGAGACTATTATATAGTTTAGGTGCTATGAATAATTGAGAGTGTTGCGTTAGAGTTTTATGCATAAAAGGAACAGTAAAAAAATGTTGGTGGCGAGTGTTATAACTATGTGTGGAAGTTGTAGCAAATTCTTTTTTCTTGTGATATCTTATATTGCTTTCATAAAAATATAATTGTCTTACATCCATAATTTGTGATTCACAATATAGAGCATCAGAAGGATATCGGGATTTTTTACTACAAATTAGTTTTATGAATCGTCGTTGGATAATTTCTAATGGTTTTATATGAGTCTTTAAAGCACATCCCCAAATTAAAATTCCATACCGTAAATGGCTCTCAACTTATCGTAGTACGCCCGAGAGAAACGTGACGTAAGGCGAGTTCGGTCAGTCAGGGGCTGGAGCTGGACAAATTTTAGGGTGCTTTTAAATGACATTTAAGCGTGTTAAACTGTCACTAATCGGACTAAACCTAACGCTAAAAGGGTCGTTTGGAGTTAAAAGTGATAAAGGAGTTAAAGGAACTTGGCAGACCGAACGCAATGGTAGAATGCTCGAAATTGACAGTCTGGCGCATAAATTGTCGTGCGCACCGACCGTTTTTTTACCCATGTCGGCTTAGAACACATATATGTTGATATGTGGCTTAGAAATTAGGAGTACGGTTTATGTCATATAGCCATCCAGTCACATACTTTAGGTCTTTTCCTTTGCATCGAAAGTGTAGCACTGAGCTACACCACTTCTGAAAATATCGTTCCATTTATACAAATTGTATGGATGGAACGATATTTTCAGAAGTGACGTAGCTCAGTGCTACACTGTCGATGCAAAGGAAAAGACCTAATACTTGTAGATGCCGAAACTTGATTTTAAATTAACGCACTTTTCTCTCACGCTCATGGAGAAACGATTATTACTCACGTTCAGGCCTCGTAACGAAATGGAGACAGGCGTAACAAAAAAGCTACAAAAAAAGTTACAAAAAATGAGCCTGGGGTAGTATTCTCGAGTCACGAATATAGATTCGCATGTGAGATTTATGATTTGTCTTACTTGGTTTTCGTTCAACAAAGTGAGCACATTGTAAAACACGTATGCGAATGTCAGTATTCGTGATTCGAGAATACTACCCCAGGTCCGAGCTGGTGCCGCTACAAATATCCGCTAAGTTAGCGGATCCGCGCTTTTCTCAGGTTCAGTACAAGCTACAAAAGGGAGACTAGCGTAACAAAAAAGCTACAAAAAAGTTACGAAAAACCAGCTGGGTCTGAATCTGTGCCGCTACTATGGAATTTATATAAATTCAAGCTAGCGGATCCGCTGTTTTTTCGGACCTGGGCGAAGCTACAAATTCGCAAATAGCGTCGTAACAAAAAAGCTACAAAAAATTTACTAGGTCTTGTATGGTGCCGCCACAGAGTGCCCGCTAGCTTAATATAGCCCATCTGTCGTGGACTTGTAGGCGACAGGCTCCGTGAACAAAGCTTTTGTGACCCCAACCATCGTGCAAGATTTGGAACACGCCCCACAGACTCTTGTCATTCTTGTCGTCTGTTAACTGTCAGTTATTCAAAAATCTCGTTAGGGTTTTAGGATAAATATTATTTGTTTTTGTCGTAATTATGTTCTAATTCTAAATGTACACAATTTTAAAATATTTTAAAATATGAATTAACATTCAGTTTATTATATTAAATATTGTACATTTTTATGATAAACACGTATACTATTTAATTCGTGTTTTATCATATATAAAATGGTTAAATTTCTAGAACTGAAAGGTTTTTATGAATTAGAAAGAACAATAGGATGTGGTGGATTTGCAAAAGTAAAGTTAGCCACGCACTTAGCTACGGGAGAAAAAGTGGCCGTCAAAATAATGGATAAAGCTTTACTTGGAGCAGATTTGGCCAGAGTAAAATTGGAAATATCAGCTCTAAAATCGCTATCTCATGAAAATATATGCAAATTATATGAAGTATGTATTATAGAATGGATAATATATTTTTGTTATTTTTATTTGCTACCTAGATAATAAACTACATATGTTATTTCTTCAGTTTTGTAAAATTTAGGATTCAAATACCAAAAACATCCCAAAAATATTAAAACAACTATGTTTAGGTTTTTTGTCTAGTAATCAATGTTTAACTTTTTTTTAGGTAATTGAAATAGAGACACACATTTTCTTGGTTATGGAATATTGTTCAGGAGGAGAATTGTTTGATCATATTGTTGAAAAAAATCGTTTAACAGAATCTGAAAGTAGAATGTTTTTTAGACAAATTGTATCGGCTGTTGCTTATTTGCATACTTTAGGATATGCTCACAGAGATCTTAAACCAGTAAGTAAATTAAAGGACACTTAAAAGATAATTGGGCAACTAGTTCTTATATTTAGTAAATAGTAGAGCTTGATATATGAGAATAGAGGACTTCGGTAATATAGTTGCCAGGTTATATTTAATTATTTGGAACCAAGGAATAAGCATATTGAAATAACTATTTTACTTTTAATCATCTATTTACCAATTTTTACATCCCATAAAAATAAAAAATGTTATGAAGATTTTCAAGTAATATGATTGTTATTTTTAATGTCAATAATACCTTTCAATACGCTATTTTAGTGATGATGTAATTATGGTTCCACTGACAAAGTTACAATAGATTTTTTGAGTGCGTTTTGTTTACCTAAATTATATTGGTTTTCACTTTTATAAATATATTCCTAAAGTAAGTAGATAATATGCATCAAATATACAATCGTTTGGTTAGAATTAAATGTCAGTGGAACCAAAATGACATTATACTAGACTAGCACATAGTAATAATTACAAATTTGTGTCAAATTCAAATTCTAGACGTCAGTGCAGAGTGGTGTAAATAAGCTCATTTCCAGACCTGTCGACTACAAGAATACAGAGGACTTCTATACAAGGACCATGTAACCAACCTAATAAAATAAAATTTACACTAATGACAAGAAATCGGGTCAGATAAAGAAACTGTTTTTTCATTTATTTATTTATTTAACATAAATAGATAAAACAAAAGCAACTGTTTAAACAAAGCAGAAGTAAAAAAAAATTAAGACACAGACTAATAAAAATAAAATAATAATGGTATGCTTATTGATAAGACATTGTTGACAGCTCTTGTTGACAATATTTTTCAACCTTTAAATGTAAATAACCCTAAACTAAAAAGTATTTTTTTACGTTTCGGGTACAACATGGTATGTAAACAGCATAAAAGTATACAATATTTATTTTTTCTTGTTAAGCATACGACTAGTATATAAGTTAATAAAATGGCAACAGCGTAACAGCCAGTCGTCACCAAGATGTCTTGGTGGGATATTAGCTGAACCGAATGTTAGTAAGCATAGCGATAGCGAGGATATCGTAGTTGCCACATGTTAACTGTAAATGCATGGCTATGCCTAATATAGAATAATAAGTACTGTATAAGAAAAACCAAATATTAAACGAAAAACAGTCTCTTTAGGTGAACTGATTTATTATGTCATTAGTGTAAATTTTATTTTGTTAGGTTGGTTGCATTGTCCTTGTATAGAAGTCCTCTATTGCAACTAGGGTGATCAGACTTCCTCTTTTAACTCCTATTTTTAAAGTTAAAACTAACAATTAGAACAACACAAGTTACAAGCACCCATATAAACAGACATACATATTTTCAATAATCTGTAAAAGTTTAAAAAAATATGAACATAAGACCTATTAGCCTTGTCAACACATACAATTTAAAAAAATGTTACAAATAAGGTAAAAATAAAATACAAATTAAAGTTTAATATACTATAGAAAACACTAGGATATAAAACATCAAACTATTTAATAAAGATATAACATGAGGGATCACAGAGTATCAGTCATAAATTCTAAATTTAAAAAAAATGTTACAAATAAGGTAAAAATAAAATACAAATAAGGTAAAACTAAAATACAAATTAAAATTTAAAATAGAATAGTAAACACTAGTATAGAACATCAAAATGTATAATAAAGATATACCATGACGATTCACCATAAATTCTACATAGGAATATTTATTCATTTATATATAATTTGTCTTAGACGAAAGATATTAATAAAGCTTATATTTGAATTTATTAAAGATTTTTTCATTGCCATATTTTTTGAAACATTCAACACCTTTATAGATGTCGAAATTCTGCCCAACTGAAAGCTGGGGAAAAAGACTGTTGTAGATTTTTGTGTTTGCACGTGTTCTAATTGTGTATGTCTATGATCTAATAGTTGGGATTCCTGTTTTTTATGTTAAGTATTAGTAAGTATATATACAAAGATTGAAGGTTTAAGGCTTTATAATCATGAAAAAGTTGTTTACAGCTAGTTGTTCTTGAAACCCCAGCCATAACTTTTTTTTGTACACAGATTACAGTGTTTTTTAATTGCCGGATTAGAAAACATATACTGCTTAGTTTATTTGATACGTGATCTATATGGTTCTCCCACGCCAACATGTCTAAAATTAGACCTAAGAATTTGCCAAAATTTGTTTGTACTAATGATTGATGATTTAGTTTGACAATATAGCTGAAATCGTTATATTTTTTGGCAAAAAGGTCATGATTTAAGATTTTTTTATATTAACAGTTAAGCCGTGTTAAATACAATAACTATAAAATGCATGTGCAGCAGTATTAGCAATTGAAAGTGTTTTTAATTTATTTGAAAAATTTCTGAGTAAGTGATTTCTACACTCGATTTTTTCAACAGTTAAATTCTCATAGGGCATATTCTACTATCACCATCAGAAATTAACTTTGCATATTTAATACCGTGCTGAGCATTTCGTTTAAAATCGAATCACAATCACTGAGTTTATCTGATTCTTCCGTTATTTTTTGAGAATTCACTGCATTCAACATTATTAAATTACAATAATATGAGCTGCCTTGCCACTTTTCCACCTTGTGTCTGATAAAGGTTTTATAGTAAACTTTAATTTGTTTTCGAATAATTTTGCTGGATTTTGAAAAAACCAAATACATTTTCTGAATAAAACTAAAAAATATTTTTGCCGCCGCAGAAGAATCAGCTGCATCTATATGTATCTATTTTTATGTATGAGAGAGTATTAAAATAATAAAGCGTTCGTAATCCATAGGCGTACCACTTCTTTTAGTAGACAGTTAAAATATTTTTTGAAGTTATTCCTCGAGTATACACTTATATTTTCACCTAATTAACCTGCTTATAACTTCTAAACAGCTGAAGGTAAAAAAGTGCAATTTTTTCTAAAATGTTTTATTTTTGCACAAGGTATGTTAAGAACATTGTGTCAAACGGGTTATGTAGGTATAAGGGTTTAAACTTTGACTTTTAAACAACGTTACGTTCATAAATAATAATTTTAATATAAAAACTACTTCTTACCTACAAATCCAAATCAGAATCGAAATCAGAAGATGAACTGTCGCAACCAATATTTACAATGAGTGGCTCGATCATTTCATCAGTAATATTGTCCAACTTCCACATTTTCTCTTCTTCTTTAATAGTATTATTTTTTCTTGAAACTTCTCCCTTTATCTGTGCCCATATCAGTTCAATCGGGTTTACTTCGCAATGATATGGTGGTGATCTAACCACCGTCATCCCACGATTTTTTGAAATTTCATCAATTTCATATTTTTTGAATATCTCTTTATGAAGGGAACACAAATAATACAGTTCTTTTCTCACAGAACCGGGATGGAACTTAATATTCTTTGAATTTAGCCAATTCTGTAAATCTTTTTTTAACCACTTGGTTGTGGGCATTTTTTCTATAAGTCTCGAGTGATAACTTGCATTATCCATTACTATTATACAGTTCTGAGGAAGAAGATCTATAATTTGTTCGAACCACTCTTTAAAGACATCAGCATTCATGTCCTCATGGTAGTCACCGGTACGAGTAGATTCAAAAGTTGAAAAAATACCGGTGTTACTTCCGAATATTTCTTTGGTAAAAATGTTCTGTAGCATATGTCGCTGGTGTTAGAAGAATTGGGTTCTTTTGTAGAAATAACTAACGAGTCATAGGTAGTAGAAAAAGAAGTGTTTTTAATTCACTATTTTCACTGAAGTAAATACATAGTGGTTGATTCCATTTAGATGTAATAATTTTCTTATCTTCACTAAACAGTTTTAAATATTTACAATTTTAGTTCATCACAATTTGATTAACTAATATAGTTGATTTTTTAGTTACCAACTTGAAAACATTTGTTTGTAGAATTTCTTATGCCATAATAATTGTAGAAGATATAACTTGCACCAGAAAATAAACTGCATTAAACGCTTGTAAAAATATAGAAAGTAACGTGCCGTCGGCAGAAAGCACCTGAACGTTCGGATGGCAGACAACTGTGAGCGATGATGGCAAAAAGACAACTGAACTCGTTTGTGGCAATAAGACAACTACTGAATGCCGTTCGCGTCGAGCTCGCCCTAATATATACTGTTCGACCGAAATGAGTGTCCGGGGCATAGTTGACGCACCTATTCGGTTTCAACCAATGAAAACATCATGATATAATGAAATACGTCATTTGTGCTTCGTTAACTATGCGCCGGACACTCATTTTGTTCCAATGCACCGCTGTGCACCTGAAAACACAGGTGTTCGACGTTCGGTATTCTGAGAAAAATGCTATTTATAGTTTTATGACTTCACATTATATTAGGGTAAAAAGCAGTCGAACTATTTGAGAATTGTTTATTTATTTAGTAGATGTAAAATATTAATTTGTTGATGTTTTTACTGGTGAAATTGTAGAATTTAACCAAAAGTCAATAAACCACCTTTAACAAAACTGTTTGAACTACCGATGTGTACTAGTATTAGTCTGCGCCCCTTTCCTGATGGTGGATTTAAACCAGTAGATAAATTCTTCGACTTGTAACAGTTTCATCTTGCCAATTTTAACATATAAAGTGACAGTTTTTGAAATCTTAGTGAGTTTCAAAATGATCTACCTTATGCAACCAGTTATGAAACTGATTAAGAAAATTTCATTATGTAAAAATAAACCTTTTTTGATTTTAAAATCAATACAGAGCGTTTCTTAATAACATACTACTATTTAAGGGGATGATTCTTGGACGCATTTTAAGAAAAAAACTTTATATGAATATATGTCCTAAACGTCCTAACTTTTGAGATTTCCAACAGTGGCGTCCGTACTGGACTCAGACTATATATTTTTGAAAGAAAAAGTACGCCAATGTTTTCTCTTAAAATAAAAATTAGAGTCCCCGATCAATGAGAACAAATTTAATTGCTTGACTTTTATCGTACCACTCACCGTTTTGCACAAAAAAATTAAATTCATACATTTGCATCTCATTGGACCAATTACGAGAAAAAACGTTTAATGCAACTTTGAACAATAATTTATTTAAGAGGATTTAATTTTTTTGTGCGAAAACAGTGACTAGTATGAAAAAAGGTTAAGAAATTAAATTTTCTTTAAAAAATATCTAGTCTGAGTCCAGTACGGACGCCACTATTGGAAATAAAAAAATGTTTTTTAGGTCAATAAATGCTCTTTAATGCACAAACGCCGTACACCAAATTTTATAAAAATATTTAAAGTGGTATCTCAAAAATTAAGGCGTTTAACACATACATTCATATTAATTTTTTTTAATGGGTCAAATATTAACATGTTATTAAGAAACACCCTGTATATACATTATTATTTATATAAAAGAAGAGCAGGTTGACTTATAAAAATAAAATTTGATTAAACTTACAACCTAGTAATAATGTTGTTTTGGTACTAATTAAAACAAAATAACCCACTTACTTGAAAACTAAATAATTTTAACAGGCAATATAAACACGCGACCAGAGATAAGGGACATAAAGATAGGAAACGCTCATAAGAAGCATATGCTTAACATCGACCAGCTCGAATGCAGTTAACAAATAACGCAGCGGGAAATTTAAAAACCTAATAATAAAGGTTGTAAATATATATGCACTTTCATGTTCTGATAAATAAATTTAAACAATATTAATTACGGTAAATTATTTAATAAAAATAATGATTCATTCATTGATACTCAAAGTGTCCTCCGCGGAGCCCTGGGGCTCCGCAAAGCCTTTGTGAGGGCTCCGCGAAGAAAATAACAGTCATAATAAAAAAAGTATTATCGCTACAAAAGGGAGGGATCTATCCCAAGGACCTTTTTTTTAGAAGTCACTAAGAGGAAGGAGGATATGATTTTGCTTGGAGGAGCATTTTTTTAGAAATCCGTCAAGTATTTCGCTTTTCAAAAAGGTTCCGTCATCCAAAAAGTTTGAGAAACACTGGATTAATTATTGTAAATCTATTCATGACAAATATTTTTTAATTTTTGATTATTATTTGTAACTTTTAACATTTTTGTTCTTATTTTTCAAACGAGTAGCCAATCGTGTCTCATTTTTTTTAAATGTTTACTGTAAACTTCATAATGGGAATTTAGATATTTTTCTTCCTATATCAAATCTTCTCCAACGTTTTGAAGCTATTTTCTTGCTCTAAAACAATAAATAATAATAAATACTTTGTAACAAAAGTTGGCTACTGTTTGTGTTACTTAATTTAAGAATGCCTCATTGGAGTTGTTAAATTTATTCATGTGGCATGTGTTACGAATGCAATACGTGCTCCGACTCATTATTGTAATGTTACAAAATATAATTATTGTCCTCAAACTCCACACAAAAACAACCGCAATCATTTCGCTTCGTTCACATTACAATATAAACCATTCATGAACTCAAAATTTAAAATTTAAATTCAGGATTCTACGATATACATACAAATAAATTGACATTTATTTGTTAACTCTCCACTGCTGTATACGTCTACTATCTGTCTACAAACGACGTGTACCTTGAGTTATTTTCTGATACGTATAGATGACTCCATCGTTGCTCTCCGGTCGTTGCGTTTTTCTATCTTTATATCCCTGATCTCTGGACACAATAAGACGTTGAGAATAAATTAATACAGCGTATTAAGTTTTGTATTGATAATATTCATGCTGTGATAAAGGTCCAGCCGATATCAAAGGCACCGACAGTTTGTGTTGCTTCTCCTTGATCGGTATTTGATCTTGTACAGCAAAACGACTTGATTATTCAGCCAGCCAGCAAAAAATGAAAAATCCATCGATAATAAATATTATTTTGAATTTGACAGATTTCACGACAGCTCCCACCACTGGGACATAGTACATGTTGTTCACCCCCTTTTCCTGTACTGCAAATAGCAATAAAAACGACGTGCCACTTTTGGCAGTCAGATGAGAGACTAAGAACTCTACACTATCTAAAGGAGATCTAAAGGACCTTTTTTTTCTACCTTTTAATAGAAGATATGTGTTCGGTGAGTATTGGCTAACATCTGCCAATATAAAGGAAGCACCTCTTGGTTACGTTGTCAACTACATTAAATCTGTATGCTGGCTCAGAAGCTAGGAGGTGCCTATCAATTTAGGACGCACAATGGGTCTAGTGAGGCCTAAGTGCCGTGGAGTACTCATCCTCCACAAGTTACAGATACAGAAAATACGTATTCCAAATCCAATCTCCTTAAGTTTCTCAATCAAAATAACATGATCTATTCTATCAAACGCCTTGGAGAAATCAGTATAAATACTACCTTCTTGATGTTTTTTTTTTCAAGGTACTAAATATTTTGCTTTCATAAATAAGTAAGTTGGTAAAACTCAAGAGTTACCTTTACAGAAACCATGTTGATTATCTACAATAATTTCTTTATACATAAAACTAAGATGATCACTTACTATATTAAATAGTTAGGGAATGTTGAATATTGTATACCCTTCTATAATTTTTGACATCATTTTTACTTAAAAATTGTAAATAAGATTGGCCTAATGAATGAATACACTTTTTTAAAAGATAATTTGATATACTATCAGGACCCAGAATCAATTTATTTGATAATTTTTGTATTTTTTTTTTCAAATATTTCAGAGACAAATAAATTTGGTCAATATATACCATAGGAACGAAATTTTGATGTTATGGATTTTAGATACCTGTATTTCTGAAAAATTATTTTGTAGGCATAAAACATAAATCTAGAAAGATGCCCATGGCTAATTTACTACTTATTCTAATGAATCTGATAGCAACATTTATAAATTACAAAATTGCAGTTTGGGTTGATTTTCCTGTTTTTACCCATGTTGGCTAAAAAGTATGCACATTTTTACCTTACCTCGCTGATAGAATTCTCTCAATATTTTTGAGAAATAATAGCAAGCTTGTTTATGGGTCTGTGGCTGTTGATCAATTTAATATAAACCTTTTTTATGTATGGACTTTATCTTTGCTTTCTTAGGGCTTCTGGATAGACACTAAATTGTTGAATGTATTTATAATTTAAAAATGCAGTGCTTGATAATACCCATACTTTGTATGTTATCATTTAAATTTTTTTGCCTTTTTTTGTTGAAATTTGTCTATTTGATGAATAATAAACAAACAAAAAATTAATCACTTCTAATAATTTTTAGGAAAATATATTACTAGATAGGCATCAAAATTTAAAGTTAATCGATTTTGGACTTTGTGCAAAACCTGAAGGAGGCATGGCAAACCCTTTATACACTTCTTGTGGTTCTCCAACTTATGCTGCACCGGAACTGGTGCAAGGGAAACAATATTTGGGTACCGAAGTTGATGTTTGGGCTATGGGAGTGTTGTTATACACTTTACTAGCAGGAGCATTGCCATTTGATGATGTTAATATTGATAGTCTGTATAAAAAAATTTTGGTAAGAATTTCTTTAGGTGTTTTTTTAATATTAGGAAAACATATTTAAAACAGTTTTTTTATAGGTACATATGTAGTAGAGGTATGTACTAATGCACGCGCCACAGAATACTTACCCTGATGCTGACGTGCATGTATATGTAAACATTCATATATTTGAGATCATTGTGGTCACGTAATATTTTAAAAATACTTGCAATTTCATTATTTTGTTGTGTTTGTGGTTTGTGATATTAATTATGAAATGTTTTTTTTTTTCATATTATAAATGTTGTACATCATTTAAATGGGTGAAATAGTTGAATCATTATTTTGATATTAACCAAATAAACGGTGGAAGATAGCATTTATAAATGTCAAGTCATTGTACATTAACAATATTCATTCTCTATTAAGTCAACGATTATTAGTTTTCATTTATATTATTTATCAATCATGTTTCCAATTAATTTATTTATCTAGCTACCTATACAGTAGAACGTCCCTCCAAGCTTCTGAAAGGAGAATTATGGTGTGGAATGGAATACCTTCAGTAATCAGTAAACATTTTTTAAATTCATTTATTAATTGTACTTATGCGATATTATTCATTAATGTTCTATTAGCCACAATCTGGCAAAGTTGCATCGAATAATCGGAAGAACTTACATGCGCATACACCATGCGCGATAGTACATACCTTCCCTACAACTTTACCGAAAATAGCTATTTGTGTATTAAGAGCGAAAAGTGATACTTTGTAAGGGGTTTTCTCGCCACAGAGAAAACGGTTCCTTACGAATGACGCTGGTTACGGGCGGTTCTCGAGCGCCAGATTTTTGGTAATGGTTTACTCCACAAACTCTCGAAACGGCGTCGAAAGTACTCGGGTAGCTACAGATGGAGATGAAAAATTCCAGGGGTCAAAGGTTACTTAGACACAGGTAATAGTAGGCCACAAGTAACGGGCTTTAATCGTTGCTTGGGCTGGTACAGAATTAATCACTAGCTGAAATATAAGGGGGAAATAAATTTAGGAATTAACAACCAGTAATACGGCAGGTTAACATTGACACATATATTGTGGTTAACTATTTACAATAAAAAAAAAATAAATTAAATATTTCAACGCCCACCCTCACGGTAATATGTACAAACCCTGAACAAAAATAAACAAACAAAACGGACGGAAATGACTTTCGAGTAGTCTCAATCAGACGTAAAGAAAAAAAAATGAAATCAATACTTATAATTATCACGGTCGCAGTAAAACTTTATTATTGAATTGTTTATTCTGTTGTTGAGTTAAAAATGCAATTTGCTATATCATTCGGCAGTATTATTTCGGTCGTAGCAAAAATTAACTGTTAATTTTTCTAATTGTTATTTACAATCAAATGTAATTGAATGCTTCAGTAAAATAAAATATCATATTGGTTGCAGAGAATGCGAGGAGACAGGTTCGGGATAATACTAATTCCAGAGCTGAAACCGGGACCCTATAAGAGGTTTACTCACTAGTGGTTGGAAAGTAAAACCAACTAACAACCGGGATAGTACATTATCCCTGAGTGAACCGATCGTAATCACGAGCCGCTTCAAACTGGGGAATGATACTATTTAATGTCAATTGAATAACGGAGTTTTACATAAAACAAATTTAATAACCGGGATAGCACACTATCTCTGAATGAGGCGATCGTAATCACGAGCCGCTTCAGACAGGGGAATGATACTATTTGAGTTCACTTACAATAACGGAGACTAACGCAAATGAGGGTTTCAGACGGAAAATAAACTAATAACCGGGATAGCACATTATCTCTAAATGAGACGATCGTAATCACGAGCCGCTTCAGACAGGGGAATGATACTATTTTAGTTCTGTTGAAATAACGGAGACCTAACGCAAATGAATTTTTAGATATAGAATGAACTAATAGCCGGGATAACACCTTATCTCTGGATGAAGCGATCGTAATCACGAGCCGCTTCAAACTGGGAATGATGCTATTTAAATTTTCTTAAAATTTGCAGTTCGGAGAATAAAACAAAAGAAAATGCCTCGTCGCAATTCTACAAATATAACCAATCAAAACATTAGGCAATTCCCAAACAGTTCCAATTAATCATTTATTGGATAATGTTTTTAATTAACTGTATTATTTGTTCACGAAAATTTCTTGCAGTAGGAAAAATTGACTATAAGACTATATTTACGATTAAATGAAAAATAAACTAATTAACGGTTAAGCCTTCAAATAAACTAAAATGAAATGTATAATTTATTCACATAAATTTCCAGTAGTAGGAAAAATTAACTATACGACTATGTTTACAATCGAATGTAAAATAAATTGTTTAATGGTCAAAACTTTAAATAAACTAAAATGAAATGTATTATTTATTAACGGAAATTTCCAGTAGTAGGAAAAATTAACTATACGACTATATCTACGATTGAATAAAAAATAAATTGTTTAACACTCAAAACTTTAAATAAACTAAAATGAAATTTATTATTTACGGAAATTTCCAGTAGTAGGAAAAATTGACTATACGACTATATTTACAATCGAATGTAAAATAAATTGTTTAACGGTCAAAACTTTAAATAAACTAAAATGAAATGTATTATTTATTAACGGAAATTTCCAGTAGTAGGAAAAATTAACTATACGACTATATCTACGATTGAAATAAAAAAAAATAAATTGTTTAACGCTCAAAACTTTAAATAAACTAAAATGAAATTTATTAAGAACGGTGTATTCTAACAAGAATAAAATAAAGTATTTTTAAATCAAAACAAATGAAATCCTAACTCAACACGGAACAAATCAAATTAAATCGGTTTCAAATAGCACGGCTTAAAGTCTCGGGCACGAAAGAAATTATCAAAAAAAAAACTATCAACAAACTTTACCTCGCGGCGTGAAATAAATTTTCGGTATCGTAGGTATTTAGCGTTTAATCGACTATCAGATTTAACGGTGTCAAAGCAAGTCTGTTCGATAAATCGGTATTTTAGGAACTAAAAATTTCAATTCAATCTCGGACCACGTTTTAGTCGTCGCATGCCCTACCACATCAGAAAATCCCACCATTAAAACGCGCGCAGGCACAGTACCTCGACGATGGTTTGAACAGCGATAAAACAGATGATATACAGGGCATATCCACGAAGTTGAAATTAATTGAAAATCGAAATTAATACCCGGAATTAATTAATAATAATAATAATGAAAATTGACTTCATTACAACTTTGTAACGAATTTTTCGTTCAAAATGCACACAAGATTTTTTCTACGATCACATTATTTTAAGAAATAATATAATATAAGTAGTGTATAATGTGCTGCCTATATCTACGTTAATCATGAAAAACGTAGATATTTAAAGTCAATATTTACTTGGATAATAAAACAAAAAACATCAAACTACATACAAATAACTCGAAAATGATTTATTAAAAAGAAATATATCTAATTTAAATTAGGCAAGCAACAAAGCTGTCACTTAATGTCAGTTCGCAGAAAACGTCAACTTTGCCGTTGTATTTCGAAGCGCAAAAGCCTACTTTGGATAGTGATCGTAGAAAAAATATAATTTTTTTATTCATAATCTTTTCCTTTTATGGTCAAGTAATTGGTTATTTGAAAATATAACGAATGCAAGTGTAATCAAATAGTTCAGTGTATCACTGTTGAATTATTAATTACCCTTGTTAAACTATTCGCGATTCAAACTAAGTGATACGCCCTCTGGAGGAAATTTGTAAGAGGTGCCTATAAGTAGGATATCGTTCAGTGTTGCCAGAAGTAGCGAAATTTCGCTACGTCGTCGGATTATAGCCCTTGAAGAAGTGGATAAGACCTTTTATTTAAGAATCAAAATTTGTAGCTAGTAATATATGTGATCATGCTCTATATTTATTTAAGGATTTTTTTTATAAAACCGATTAATTAGATTGATTTTTTTTTAAATTTCAGTTCGTTTATTAATTTTGTTTTAAAATCAGTTCATCATTTGGCAACATTGGCGTTCGTGTTCATTGTTTATATTTTAATTTGTATCAATTATAATTCGAGTTTTTTCTTACTTTTTAGCTTTAAATTTGTTTATTTCTTATAGTATGTGATAGTGTTTATAAATTGCGAAAAAGTCGCCAGCAAATTGCAATCTATATGGAGTTAATGTCAAAATCAAAACTGAAATTTTCATTATTTTCCAAGCGTTAGTCGTAAAATTTTAGTTTCTTACGATAAATGGATATCCACAAATTCACAATATTGAAATTTTGCACAACTTTGTTCAGAATCAAACTGAAATCTGATTTATGACGGTTTTATTACCATTTACATGTATACAAAGTACTACACAATTCACTTCATAATATAAGAATAAGGATAGTAAGATTTTTAAATAAGTTCATCAATAATAAACGTTTGGTATCTGAAATGTCCTTTAAACCACATAATAAAACATGTCCTGGGTTTAGTAAATACATATTCTTAGATGTTCTTGTAGCAACCAATAGGTGAATATTTCCAACAAATTAAGTCATATACATGATAAATATTATAATTTAATTAACACTAAATGAAACTCAAAAACACTATTATAATGAGAATGTTATCTAAATCAGTTAAAAATCACAAATACAAAATCCCGCCCAAAA
>OV651813.1:53605135-53650144 GCA_927349885.1 Psylliodes chrysocephalus | reverse complement strand
AATTAATTGAATTTACTTAGCTATATAAACTTTACATAATTCTTTGTCTTTTTTTTAACCTTATCAGGCAGGAGATTGAACCAAACCATACCCTTATGAAACAAACTTTTCATGAGCTGGTTTCTCAGCTGATTTGGTACTTGATTCTTGAATTTGCATAAAAATTTGCCATTCTAGTGTTATGCCTGTGAATATTTGCAACTGGTACAAATTGACAATTTAGGTATTCAGGTAACAAGTTGTTAACAATTTTATATATAGGTAAGAATCGTCCAAGGTATTGTCTGAATATAAAGTTGATATTCAGCTTTTACCCAATTTAAAGCTTCAAACATTAACTACAAACTAGTAAAATGGTTGCATCCCAAAATTGCCCACATTGCCTTATCCTGTAGGATTTGTAACCTTTCAAAATTAGAACACCCTGTGTAAATAATAGTACTACAGTAGTATATTATAAATGATTTGTCTAGTCAATATAGATAAAAACAGTGATACCCTTCTCGTAAAACCAATTTTTTTTTAAATACATTTTAGACAAAGGGACCTACAACCAATGTGTTTATTAAAGTTTAATAGGAAATTCTCAATTTTTTTTATTTCAGAAATTGATAAATATTTATGAATAGACTTTTTTTGACTTCTCTGTTTCCCTAAACTAATTAACATGTATTATTTTCTATTTTTTATTATTTAGGTCTTGTCCAGAGATAAGGGACATAATGATAGGAAATGGAAATGCACATAGGAAGTACATGCTTAACAACGACCTACTTGAATGTAGTTAACATCTAACCCACTATGTGGTGTTTTTATCAATATCAAACCAATAACATGTGGAAATTTAAAAACCTGATAGTAAAGGTTGTAAAAATATCGATTGCACTTTCATGATCTGGCAAATAAATTTAAACAATATATATCTAATCCATTATATAGAACAGGCTCAAACAATTTTTACGCTTTGTTACATTTAAATCTAGTATCGTCCTGGTCAACTTAGATACAGTTTTGATGAATTACACACACTTTGTCATCTTGAGACCCTTCTGAGCAGAAGAAACCAAAGGGATCTTAAAATATCGTTTAACATTATTAATCATCTGCCGTTTGTCCCTGCTTGTTATCCCAAATTGGATTTTCTGTACCCTCTAGAGCAGCGGTTCTCAAACTTTTTTGGTGACGAAACCCTTTTGGAGAGCGAAATATTTGAGGGACTCTCAAAATAATAATTTTACTTGACATTATCATTTGCATCTAATAGGAGGCATTTGTTTTTTAAATTTCATCAATTGTTTGATGTCAGGCTTGATAAAAGTTGAAGTCACATATCAGGTTTGACATCCAGTCTTTTGCGGTATTTTTTTGTAGCTGCATAGGTTGAGAATCCTATTGAAAACGGAAAAAGAACATTCAGTTGTGGATATTCATCATGGATCCTGCACCAAAAATTATTCAGTGGAATTGTTTTGAACAGTGATTCCATACTTGTATCTGATGTCATTTCTAAAAGTGATTCATAAATATCGTTTGGCTGTAGCAAATTGGGTACAAAAAAAATTTGATTCCATGAATAAATTTAAATTTTTGTATTTTGTTCTTCCGGAAAAAACGTCTTAAAAGATGTGTGCATAGCATTGAGATATTGAACCAATTCTTCAAACTTATTTTGAAATATTTCTGGTTCGTTAACAAACACACTGAGCGATTAAAGGCTTTCTATTTTTCTTTTACCAACACAAATAATCCAAAAATCTAATTTTCATTTAAAAACGGTTATTTTGTTACTAGCGTTGAACACTGTTGTCTGTTTACCATGTAATGACAAATAGTTCATTTAGTTTTTGAAACATATCTACCTTAAACGATATTCTGAAAAACCAAATTCTGTCACACAAACGATCTTCCAAATTAATAGAAATATCTGTAAAAAAAGTTTGCAACTCTAATCTACTAATATTTTAGATATATTTTTGAAACATTATGTTGCATAAATGTGTTTATGAGAGACATTTCATTTGTTCAATTTGAGCTGTATCTAGACCGATGGAGTCTCTGCCAGTAGACGTACCCGGTATGGGTTGATATTTTCAGGTGGCGGCGAAGCCACCCTACTGGAAGTCGTTGCTTCGTTTTCTTATTGTGTCTTCATAGGCCGGTATGCGCAGTCGCAAGAGTTTGTGAAAAAAGTTTGTTTTCATTTCAATGTGAGCTGTGTCCAGGCCGTTGGAGTCTTGACACTTTTAAATCGTTACTTTTATGCAATTTTTATGAAATTGAAAGTCCCTTTTTTTGATGGCCCGGAACAAGGCAGGACACAGATAACATGACGATTGACATGCTCGAATTGATCTGGCAACACTGTGTTTTTTTTAGATGTTTTTCAAACTGACAGTAGATAAAATGTCACTCCGAAGTCACCAAAAATTTTGAAAGACAAATAGGAAGAAACTATAAGCGTTTACAAAAAAATTTTGTATGTTTTATTGCTCTATGGATAGTCTAATATTGACATTTTGCAATTTTTACTACAAGAAATCAATTAAAATTATGTAATTCGCGTGTTTTTAGGATCGTGATTGGATGACACATTTGGACGTTTGGTAACAAAAAATTTAATTTTAAGGGGTTGCAAGGCGAAAAATGTATTCAAAAATGTGTTTTAGAGGGTCAAAAATGGTCAAAACAAAGACGAAAAAATTGGCCGGTTCATATTTTGTCGTATTTTTCTAATTTAGCCAATTTCCATATACAGAGTGGACCATTCAAAACAGTTTCACCATGTTATTTGGCATTATTAATTAGATTTTAAGAAAATACTAAAACAGGTCGATTTTTATTCCAAATTATACATATTTTTACAATACAACTTCCTCCCTTTAACTTCTGCAAACCCTTAATTTTAAATAAGGAATGTGCCATGTACGGCACACCATTGAAAAGGTAATTTTATGAATGATTCAGAAATATTACTTCAGTGCATTACTTTTAATTTTAGCACCCTCTAGCGGGATAAGAAATTATTACGTATTATAAAGTGTGACACTTCATTTGAAAACGAATTTTATTACCAATTCAATGCACCACATATCATTATTCTAAATATCTCCATACTGCACTTCCAACAAAATAAAGTTAGCAATAATGTTAAAAATAATGCATGACCAATTTTCAAACTGTTGCAAGTGCAATATGAATATATTTATATAAATGTTATGATTCATTGAATTAGTAATTAAATTAGCTTTCAAATGAAGTGTCACACTTTAAAATACGTTACAGTTTTTATCTCAATAGAAAACGCTAAAATTAAAAATAACGAAATAAAGAGTCATATTTCAGAATTGCCCATATAATTACCTTTTTAATGATGTACTTCACATGGTATACATGTTTCCTATTTAAAATTAAGGGTTTGGCACATGACGGATGTGTGTATTGGAATAAAAATCGATCTGTTTCAGCACATTATTAAAACTCAATGAATACTGCCAAATAACAGAATAGACTGTTTTAAGTGGCCCACTCTGTATTGTTCAAACATTTCTCTTCCAAACAATAATTAAAATCGAACTCATATTTTTGTACTTTATTGGAAACAACACTACGTTTACAATGGTATGTATCTACCTTGACTATTTTGACAAACTATTGTGAGGATTGTCTAATTTATTTATAGTTTATTTATTTAAAACACACTAATTACAATTTATTTATGAAGTACTAATTAATTTATATAATACTTAGACACTAACTAATAATTCTAATTTATTTATTACAATTTATGTGTTCAGTCCAATACTCTATACTAAACTAAACTGCCCGATAATGAGTCGGGCTATTTATACCAAGTCCACCTCTGCTACGAGAAGTCTCTAGACGCTCCCGAAAATTCCATTTCTGACTCGACGGCACGCTCCGCCCGTTCTACCCGTTTCTCGAGCGTCAGCTGCATACCTAGAAGATTCTGTCGTTTCGAGCATGAGTCGAGCGCCACAAACGTGATGGTCGCTTGCTTAGACAGTGTTGGCTTTAGAAATTTCATGACACTATATATATTTTTATTTAAAAGAAAAAACAAACACTTTACATGACTGAGCTTGCAAATAGGAAAATAATATTTTAAGAATTTATTAAGATTTTATTGTATAAGGTGTTGCCATTTTCATTAATACACATGTTAAATCTTCTGATCAGTTCACCTATACAAACTTGTAATAGTGTATGTCGAATAATAGCAGCAACACTGTCATATATTTTATTATAAAAGTCGGCCATATCCTCTATTGGTTCTTGTTAAACGATACTTTTTAAATGGACCCACAAATAAAAGTCTAACGGTGTAATATCGGAAGATCGAGCGGGCCACCTGAGTACTCCTCTGTTACCAATCCATCTTCCTAGATATGTTTGGTTTAGATAATTAGTGACAAATAGCATGCTAATTTTTAAATAAACATTTGGAATTTTGTGGGGTTGCTGCAAAAACAAGATAGCTCCACTTTTGGAATTTTCGAGTTAAGTAGGTACACTTTCTACAAGTGTGAAAGAAGTCTACATTCATGATAAACAGATAGCCAATAAAAACTAACTCCATGTTAATACATTTACAATATGGACAAACAAGATGGAGTGGCATTTATACCAAAACATAATCATAACATTGTGTTCAATTGATGTGTCTAACAAAACCAGAAAATATACATTTTTGCTAAATATATTTAGTTCGATTCTTAATAGTGTTCCTGCCAAAACAGGATAAAGGCCAGAACCGAGGGGAAATCAATAAGGTCAAAACGTACCTGTATTTCAGAAATCACATAAAAAATTTTTATGTGATTTCACTGAAATTCCACCTTAATTTTATTCGATGATCTTTTTCTCGCCATTTCCGGTTGAGAGCGACGAATTGATTTCGACCATGATTTTGGATGATAATTTTTGAATTTTCGTGAAAATGTATAGTGATTTCGGTGATTCCGAGTGAAAACGTACCAGTATTTCGGGAGTGGTTTGCCGCTACTTATTTTTGTTGAATGTGTTTGTTGAAATATTACAACATTGTGCCCACGCCATTTGTTTTGTTATGACTAGAGCCGTCTCTGGCCTTTCTTGATTGTTCCGAAATCCACGAGATGATTACGTTGCCCTTTCTTTCCGCGATACAGCTAACCTTAAACAACCACTAGATAATAACACATGATGTTCGAATCTCCATGGTGGATGTGTGATTAGTCAAGATGTAATGGGTGATTGGTCAAGCCGTAACGAGCGAATCTTTATGTGAAAATTTGTAAATAAAAGTATTAGTGGTAACAGGCGAATTTGAATTTTAACCATATTTTCAAATAGATAACGTATCGAAAGATTCAGCTATCCTAAATATATTCCACCAGAAAAATAGATTTAATTTATCAATGGGCGAGGGTTAAATTCGGCTTTATATGCCAAACTCGCACAGTGTTTATTCAGAGGGATGCATGAAAGGATGAAATAAAGTTTTGAAAATACAAAAAAGTGCAAGAAGAATGATTTACTAAAATATTGCAAAATCAGATACACCTGATGAATTTCACCATTTTATCACAATCTACCTGTATCCAATAATGTTACTAAAACTTCGACTGAAGATAGTGACACATACATTGAATTATGATTTGTATGTAGAGCTAAAATAAGCTAAGTGGCGCTTTTTCTCTTTTTTACCCAATTATTGATAGATTATAAGTTTATACTTTGTGAGCAATGTTTTCAATACCTTCTTCATTGAAGATAATAAACGGTTTGAAGCTTTTTTATTTTTTATTCAATTTTAAACGTTTGAATAGAGTTTTATCGAAACTCTAAAAATGTGAGTTATCTTGTTTTTGCAGTAACAACGGGAAATATTTACGTTTTGTGTTTTAATATATTAGAGGTCCCCACTAACTAATTTTAGATAGATGGCCTAAAAAAAAGGTCACTATCCAAAAATATTGCGGCTCGTGTAACATAGCATCGTCGGTGTCGTTCTAATACCTCGTAACCATCATTTTGACAAAAATGAAATTTTTACGTCAAATTGTTGCGGTTACCCATATTACCTGTGTCATGTTAGCTCCTAGCCAGCCAGCTCCAAAACCAGCCGGAGCTCAAAGCCCAGCTCTAAATTTTAGTTTAAAGATTACTACACCTTCAGAATAATGTTAATTATTTTCATTAACCCTTATAGAATTATATTAAGGAATTGAAGGGATGAAATTTCAATATTTTTGGTGCTGAAAAATGTGTTTCTTTAATTTTATCAAGCCAATCGATAGATAATACAAATACAAACAACTTTTCTTGATTCCATTTTGAATTCTATACATGATATAAAGATTTTAGAGAGGGGTTGATATTTCATTATTTTTGGAGATGGAAAAAATTTTGTTTTTTCTTTAATTTTATTACGCCAATCGATAGATAATACAAATACAAACAACTTTTCTAAATACCATTTTGAATGCTATTTATGAAATAAGGATTTTAGAGAGGGGTAGATATTTCATTATTTTTGGAGCTGGAAAAAATTTTGTTTTTTCTTTAATTTTATTACGCCAATAAATAGATAATACAAATAGAAACAACTTTTCTCAATTCCATTTTAAATGCTATATATGAAATAAGGATTTTAGAGAGGGGTTGATATTTCATTATTTTTGGAGCTGGAAAAAATTTTGTTTTTCTTTAATTTTATTACGCCGATAAATAGATAATACAAATACAAACAACTTTTCTTAATTCCATTTTGAATGCTATACATGAAATAAGGATTTTAGAGAGGGGTTGATATTTCATTATTTTTGGAGCTGGAAAAAATTTTGTTTTTCTTTAATTTTATCATGCCAATAAATAGATAATACAAATACAAACAACTTTTCTTAATTCCATTTTGAATGCTATATATGAAATAAGGATTTTAGAGAGGGGTTAATATTTCATTATTTTTGGAGCTGGAAAAAATTTTGTTTTTTCTTTAATTTTATTACGCCAATTGATAGATAATACAAATATAAACAACTTTTCTTAATTCCATTTTGAATGCTATACATGAAATAAGGAGTTTAGAGAGGGGTTGATATTTCATTATTTTTGGAGCTGGAAAAATTTTTGTTTTTTTTTTTTTAATTTTATTACGCCGATAAATAGATAATACAAATACAAACAACTTTTCTTAATTCCATTTTGGATGCTATTTATGAAATAAGGATTTTAGAGAGGGGTTGATATTTCATTATTTTTGGAGCTGGAAAAATTTTTGTTTTTTCTTTAATTTTATTACGCCGATAAATAGATAATACAAATACAAACAACTTTTCTTAATTCCATTTTGAATGCTATATATGAAATAAGGATTTTAGCTATATAAAATAAGGATTTTAGAGAGGGGTTGATATTTCATTATAGTTGGAGCTGGAAAAATTTTTGTTTTTTCTTTAATTTTATTACGCCAATAAATAGATAATACAAATACAAACAACTTTTCTCAATTCCATTTTGAATGCTATATATGAAATAAGGATTTTAGAGAGGGGTTGATATTTCATTATTTTTGGAGCTGGAAAAATTTTTGTTGTTTCTTTAATTTTATTACGCCAATAAATAGATAATACAAATACAAACAACTTTTCATAATTCCATTTTGAATGTTAAATATGAAATAAGGATTTTAGAGTGGGGTTGATATTTCATATATAGCATTCAAAATGGAATTTAGAAAAGTTGTTTGTATTTATATTATCTATTTATTGGCGTAATAAAATTAAAGAAAAAACTATATTTTTTTCCAGCTCCAAAAATAATGAAATATCAACCCCTCTCTAAAATCCTTATTTCATATATAGCATTCCAAATGGAATTAAGAAAAGTTGTTTGTATTTTTTATTATCTATTTATTGGCGTAATAAAATTAAAGAAAAAACAATTTTTTTTCCAGCTTCAAAAATAATGAAATATCAACCCCTCTCTAAAATCCTTATTTCATATATAGCATTCAAAATGGAATTAAAAAAAGTTGTTTGTATTTGTATTATCTATTTATCGGCGTAATAAAATTAAAGAAACAAACAAAAATTTTTCCAGCTCCAAAAATAATGAAATATCAACCCCTCTCTAAAATCCTTATTTCATATATAGCATTCAAAATGGAATTAAGAAAAGTTGTTTGTATTTGTATTATCTATTTATTGGCGTAATAAAATTAAAGAAAAAAAAATTTTTCCAGCTCCAAAAATAATGAAATATCAACCCCTCTCTAAAATCCTTATTTCATATATAGCATTCAAAATGAAATTAAGAAAAGTTGTTTGTATTTGTATTATCTATTTATCGGCGTAATAAAATTAAAGAAACAAAGAAAAATTTTTCCAGCTCCAAAAATAATGAAATATCAACCCCTCTCTAAAATCCTTATTTCATAATATAGCATTCAAAATGGAATTAAGAAAAGTTGTTTGTATTTGTATTATCTATTTATCGGCGTAATAAAATTAAAGAAAAACAAAATTTTTTCCAGCTCCAAAAATAATGAAATATCAACCCCTCTCTAAAATCCTTATTTCATATATAGCATTCAAAATGGAATTCAGAAAAGTTGTTTATATTGGTATTATCTATTTATCGGCGTAATAAAATTAAAGAAGAAAACAAAAATTTTTCCAGCTCCAAAAATAATGAAATATCAACCCCGTCTCTAAAATCCTTATTTCATATATAGCATTTAAAATGGAATTAAGAAAAGTTGTTTATATTTGTATTATCTATCGATTGGCGTAATAAAATTAAAGAAAAAACAAAATTTTTTCCAGCTCGAAAAATAATGAAATATCAACCCCTCTCTAAAATCCTTATTTCATATATAGCATTCAAAATGGAATTAAGAAAAGTTGTTTGTATTTGTATTATCTATTTATCGGCGTAATAAAATTAAAGAAAAACAAATTTTTTTCCAGCTCCAAAAATAATGAAATATCAACCCCTCTCTAAAATCCTTATTTCATATATAGCATTCAAAATGGAATTTAAAAAAGTTGTTTGTATTTGTTTTATCTATTTATTGGCATAATAAAATTAAAGAAAAACAAAATTTTTTCCAGCTCCAAAAATAATGAAATATCAACCCCTCTCTAAAACCCTTATTTCATATATAGCATTCAAAATGGAATTTAAAAAAATTGTTTGTATTTGTATTATCTATTTATTGGCATGATAAAATTAAAGAAAAAACAAAAATTTTTCCAGCTCCAAAAATAATGAAATATCAACTTCTCTCTAAAATCCTTATTTCATCTATAACATTCAAAATGGTATTTAGAAAAGTTGTTTGTATTTGTATTATCTATTTATTGGCATGATAAAATTAAAGAAAAAACAAAAAATTTTCCATCTCCAAAAATAATGAAATATCAGCCCCTCTCTAAAATCTTTATTTTATGTATAGAATTCAAAATGGAATCAAGAAAAGTTGTTTGTATTTGTATTATCTATCGATTGGCTTGATAAAATAAAAGAAAAAATTTTTCAGCACCAAAAATATTGAAATTTCATCCCTTTACTTAATTCCTTAATATAATTGTTAATGAAAATAATTAACATTATTCTGAAGGTGTAGTAATCTTTAAACTAAAGTTTAGAACGATTAATTATTGTCGTAAAAGAATATTTTTCGACCTCTGGCTCTTTGAGCTCCGGCTGGTTTTGGAGCTGGCTGGCTAGGAGCTAACATGACACAGGACCCATATTTACCATTACAGAAAACCTCGTAGCCCACAAAATTTTTAAAACTTTAAAAATTTAACTTTTCTAATACCTCGTATAGTAATAGTAATAAATAAACAGAACGGTTTTTGGCTTCTCCTTGTTAAATGTTACTTTTGGGCTTACGAGATATTAGAACGACACCGGCGATATACGAATGTGGCCCGAAGGAACAAAAGGTTGTGTATGGCTGCGCTAGAAGATACTAAAAACAAAAGTGATGTGCCATACTTGCTACTTTCCTTATTTAAATTTTCTTAGTTTGTGTGACGAAAGGAGGGGAATGACTTATGATAGTTGAGGATATGATAGAAATGGGTCTCCCTTGAAATAAAAATCGACTTTTAAAAAAAAAAATTCAAAATATTCTCAAATGTATCCTTAATCAGACGTGAAAAATGTTGATATAGCATGTAGATAGGGTGGCGCAAAAAAATGACTATTTTTTTGAGACTCGTACGAAAATATGTAAATTTATCATGTTTTAAGACCCTCTCCAAAAGGGTAGCTCAAAAAAAATTTTTTAGGGGTCGCTCAAGATTTTAAAAATTTAAAAATTAGTCAAAATTCGATTCATTAAATTATGCTTTCATTGTCTCCTGATAAATTCTGATCTATTACCTTGCTACTTAAAAGCAAAAATTGAAATTAATTCTTAATATTAAGATTTAAAGTGTAAACTACACAAATAATTAAATGTTTATTTTACGTATGGAATAACACAGTCTTAACAAAGAAATCGACTGCATTCCTCCACGGTGTTCGATAATCTGCCCATCCAAATAGTTGACCCAATGATTGAACCTTTGAATATGATTGAACGACCCTTTTCTGTCGACCGCCAGGTTTACGATGTTTTGGTTTCTCAGAAATCGTCTCGGGTTAAGGGACCATCCAAAAATAGATTAAAGTCGGCCTACCTGACTTTTTCACGACCCCGTGAAACATGGTTAAACTATAACAAAGAAAATATATTAATTAAGCTGAAATTAATAAATATGAGCACGAATATTTCTATTCGTCCTCGGCTTCACAGTGTCGCTTTGCGAAACTGTCACTTCATTTTGTTTGAAGGACAAATGCCCGTATCTAGCTGTCCTACAACGTTCGGACCCTGGCAGTTCGTCAACCACGTACCGATCATTATCAAGTACTTTAGTAACTAGGAAGGGTCCTCTATAACAAGGTTCAAGCTTTCTGCTCCGCCCATCATTGGGGCCTTTATTGCCTTGTATCAACACATGTTGGCCAACCTTAAATTCCCGTAACGGGGCATGCCTCTTATCGTAATACTGCTTCTGCAAAAGCTACTGTTCTCGTTATTTGAGAAACATCATCTCTCAACGTCCCTAGATCTTGCCGAGCTCGCATCTGACCTCTGACGTGAGAAATGCGTCATTTACGCCACGGGGGCGATAAACAAAGAAAAATTCATAAGGGTAGGTTGTACAATAGGCAGTTAAAATGTAATCTTAGTTTAACCTATGAACCTCGTTGTATGATGATCGGTTACTGTTAAATATAGTTTTAAAAATGACATTTGTACGGTAAATATAACCAGTTAAAAATTAAACTAATGGTTACTAAGTTTACATCATTCTTTGTACAACCTGTCCTAGGTGATTTGATGGTGGTGAAATTAACCGTCGAAACGTAACTTTGCTCACAGCTTCATCCCAACGGGATTCGTCTTCTACTTGACCGTTAGCCCGATGGGTCAAAGTAGTACATTCTACATGTTTAATACCTAAACTTAAATATACTTGTTTAACACCTACAGTTAAACAGCATTCCTTAAAATTATTTTTCATAAAATCAGTATCACTGTCGCAAATAAAACTGCGAAGAACCCCGAATATTTCTATTACCTCATCTAGAAATTGCAGTACAGGCACCGGCTCAGTTGTTGTATTTTTGTACCGCTTTTTTAAAAAAAATACAAATTTCGTAAATTAAAGCCGTCAACTGCTACGATGAGATAGGAGTTTTTCCTAATAGTCTTATAAAAATTTCTTAAAGCAATTAATTGATGTGAAGAGATACGAATTTTCCTAGCACTCTTATAAAAATTTCTTAAAGCAGTTAATTGATATGATGAGATACGAGTTATCCTAACACTCTTATACAAATTTCGTAAAGTCATCAACTGCTAAATGACCTATTATGAGAATGCTGCAATGTACTAATATTAGAATTATTCGTCGTGCTGTTTTCGGAATAAATCATCTCTTTCTTTTTGCTGTTTTTCGAAAGTCGTTTATCCCTTAAATAAACAATACCTTTTATGAATTTGTCGTTCGCCGTTTATCAATATATGTAGGATCTCGTGACAAAACATTGATAATATTGTTACAAGTGTTGTCTTGTAGTTGTGCTGAAAGTATTCTTCCTCAATATTTACTATCATTACGTTAAATGATTCGGCTAACACCGGCCGATATAAGAAGCACCTCTTAGTGACGTCAACTACATTAAATTTGTAGGCTGGCTCACGAGCTAGGAGATGTCTATCATCTCAGGAGGATGCACAATGGGCCTAGGCCTAATGAGGCCTAAGTGCCGTGGGGTAACCTACCCTCCACACGTTACAGATACAGATACGTTAAGTGATTGATACATGGGTATAGTGATACTTAGGCTCAGAGTGCCTACGTGGCTGATCTTAGTGCCACCACGATATTTAATGCCAAAATCGAATTCTTGAATTAATAACCAATATCTTGAGATGCGAAGAATTAAGTCTCGTTTCACATGGGTGTCACGAAGTAAGTTACAATCGGTAACGATTTTAACTTTATGCCACTTAAAACTGAACTTTTTAAATGCGCGTACAGCCGCCAAAGTTTCAAGCTCATGAATAATATTTTTACTCTCCTTTGCTTGTGGCTCTACTAAATATTATACTAGCCTAAATTGCTGTCATTTTGACGTTTTAGAAGTATTCCTACTGGTCCGACTTTACTGGTGTCACAATGTTCTTCAGTTTTCACTTATCTGTTATAAATAGCATATATGGATCGTTCTACTAGCTTCTTTATTTTTAAAATCGCCGAATTTCGTCGATATCCTTAGGTGATGCAAAGTCTGCTACAGTGTCCTTGGTGTGTCGACTTCCATTCCGATTTGGGCGTCCTTTGCGGGCGTTTCCTCATCCTGCCTCTTTCTAGGGGTCTTTCATCCTCCTCTCCGTCATGGGTCTTCATCCTCCATCCACCGGTCTTCATTATTCATTCTCCGTTGTGGGTCTAAATATTTTGTTCATAATCCTTTATATAACAGCAGAAGCATTTACCAAAATAAAAGTCATACAGTATGAACCGTACATTACAGGTTCGCTATCGGTTCGTAAGAGTCGTTTTAGCAACCTGTCCTAAATTAGTAGCGAAACAATACATAATATACTCGTTAAATAATTTAAGTAATTTAGAACGTTCAATGCTATTTAATTCTGAATTAGTTTGATTTTCAAGCTCTAATAATGTAAAATTTAGTAAATCAGCAATTTTTGTTGCTAAGCAAGTTTTATCTCCGGTACATGAAAAACATCTAGTATTGTCTTTTTCGTTACAAACAGACCGGAATACAGCAACAATTATTCATATTAATAACACACGGTACATTAATGTGAAAATGATTATCCCAATTTCTATATCATATATCAACAAAAACATCTTAGATCTACAAAAATATCTTAGATCAACAAAAACATCTTAGATCTACAAAAATATCTTAAAAATCAACAAAAACACCCCTAACGTTTTCATTTTTAATTAGAGGAATGTCACCTACAAAATTCTGCGGAATAATAGTAGTTTCTTCTACACATAAATTAATTTTCTTAGACAAAGACTCGTTAATATGTGTAACGTTGACGTTATTTTAATTAAAATATGTCATACTTGGTTACATTTAACGAAAACTGTAACCATATCATTATTTAAAGATGGCTAACCTACAATAACAGGGACATCCTGTATATTATCCGGTACGTCAACAGTAGAAGTAGCTAAATCAACATTCAAAGTTGTCCTAACCTTTGAAGGTACTATAATAAAATCTCCCGCATAACCACACAAACGTACTAATGTGGGCTAACCCTGTAGATGCAACTTATGACTGCATCACGAATTGTAACTGCAGCACAACCCGAGTCTACAAAGCTTCGTATAGGTTCATCGTTAATAACACAATCAATGAAATAGCAAGTACTAGACGCCTGATTATTAGATAAAAAAATTAAAATTGGTTTTGACTCACCCTTATTTTGTCGTTCAGCTGGTCTTTTACCTGCGTTTACGGTGCAACGCTCTGCCTGTGTCCTAACAGATGGCTTTTGTGCAATTAAAACGTGGTTGATACTTTCCTCACGTATCATTGACAGATATTCTTCAAAAATGCCTCTGGTTTTTCGTAACGTCAGCGCGAACAGCATTTTAGATGGTGACTTGGGATTTCGTCTTAACAATCTCTCTCCAACTGTTTAATTCTAGCTTCGTATATAACTTTGTTGACTGGAACACGTATCTAAACCGCGAGATGTGCTTGGTATTATATTTTCTCGCGACATGCATAACTATCGCTTTTTTATACGGTCCTTTTGTTAAAAGGTGAACTATTATCACTAATGTCTCGTCCCGTCGGAGTCCAATTACATTCAGATCGAGTACGCCTAAGATCGGTTTATAAATATGGGACTAAGAGCTTTGTCCATAGTTCTTAACACGATCATAACACGAAGATCTTACTAACTTAACACGAATCACTAAATAACTTATCTAATGATTAAATCCTTTTTAGTCACGTAACAACAAAAAGTTTTTGCACGCCCTGTATATAAAACCACTCATTCACGTCGCGTACGTTTTTCTGGTAAGCCGTAAGTTCACCTCACACCTGAACTGTAAACTACACAAATAATTAAATGTTTATTTTACGTATGAAGTTTATTAATATTAAAATAACGTTACAAAAATAATAATTATTAAAACAAATGGAATAACACAGTCTTAACAAAGAAATCGACTGCATTCCTCAATGGTGTTCGCTAATCTGCCCATCCAAATAGTTGACCCACTGATTGAACCTTTGAATATGATTGAACGACCCTTTTCTGTCGACCGCCAGGTTTACGATGTTTTGGTTTCCCAGAAATCGTCTCGGGTTAAGGGACCATCCAAAAATAGATTACAAAAGGTCGCTCGAAAACATCAAATGCAATAATGTTGTATATAAAAAATTATGAGCGACCGTTAAATATTCATATTTTGAACTAAAAATTTGAGAAATTTTTTCTTTTTTGGGGTACAAAATTCTACCGTCACGAGCAAAACAATTAAAAAAAATCGAATTTTGAGTAATTTTGAAATTTTGAAAAATCTTGAGCGACCCTTAAAAAATTTTTTTTGAGCTACCCTTTGAAGAGGGGTCTTAAAAAACGATAAATTTACATATTTTCGTACGAGAATTAAAAAGAAAATAGTCGGTTTTTTTGCGCCACCCTAATGTAGTGTAGAATATTTTTTTGATGGAGTACCTACTGTAGTTTAAACAAATATATACAAAATAAAGTATTTTATCAAGTATTATCAACAATGATTTGTTACAAATAATTAGCACCTGTTTTGAAGAGTTACATACGAAGCGTCTTAAAATAAGAAAATGACTAAATACAAGAATTAAAAAATGTAATTCCAGCTAATTACCACGAATGTTATGATAATATTCCGTTTTGTTAAAGGACTTCTTAAACAAATATGTTTGTGACATCTTTACCTGTCAAAACCTAGCACTTTAAACAAAAAGCAGTTATAATTGGATGTTTTTAAAAATTCATTACTGATAATTAAGAGCTTCCTTTAATAAAGACGTAGTGATCTAATTTAATTTTTTTTCTATTTCTTATATCTACAATCTACATGAAACGGTTTTTTGCTTCTCCTGTAAAATTATTACGTAGGAGTTAGGTTTACATGTTAAGGTAACGTTATACTGACCTAATTATTACGGCATGTATAGTGATGCTGATGCGACCGGTCCTGTTACTATTAACGTAAAAACTATAAATAGTCAAAATTGCAGGGTACCGTTTTGTCGGTCCATATTTTATAATAAAAAAGTTGGCAATCGCGTAATATCGGTTTTCTGACTTTTGGTGGCTGCTGACTGGTAAAGTCCTATTAGATTTAGATCTGACTGCCATTTTTATAAATACGAGCCCTAACTACTATATGTTCGGCCTTTTCATAATTTTATTTTAGATCTGTATCTGTAACGTGTGGAGGGTGAGTTACCCTCCTACCGCATCATTAGGCCCATGTGCATCCTCCTAAGATGATAGGCACCTCCTAGTTCATGAGCCAGCCTACAGATTTAATGTAGTTGACTTCTCTTATATCGGCCGGTGTTAGCCAATACTCGCCAAACACAAATCTAATAAATGAAAGCGTCGCGGAATCGTTAAGGATATGCTTATTGTCTCATCTTCTTATTCGCACCCTCTGCAGAGTGCGGATTCTGACAGCCCCATGATATGGAGATGCTTTTGTACTTGGCAATGACCAGTCAGAATGCCTGTGACTAGGCACAGATTCTGTCTAGTCATAGTCAAGTATTTGTTTGCTGCAGTGTTGTCAGGATAACTTAAGAGCTCCCTGGCAACTCTGCAGTTTCTTGTTTCATCCCATCTTTCCTTGAATTTCACAAGGGAATGTTCTTTAATTAGGTCTGTCACTACCGATTTTGTCAGGCCAATAGAAGGGCCAGGTCCAAAAAGTATTTGGTTGGCTGCTTTCTTGGGTAGTGAATCAGCAAGACCTTTCGATGTGGCGTGAACTTTGATCCATCTTAAGGTGACCACATTGTTGATGGATACTTCGGCCAAAGCTTCGTGACATTCTAGTACTAACACTGAGTAAATTCGTGGTCTGTTCAGGGTGAGTATTGCTTGTCTACTATCTGTATATATGAGCATATTCCTTTCAGTGATATTGTTTCTGTTTTTTTTGCTGCTATGAGAATCCCCGTTAGCTCTGTTTGAACTACACTGGAACTATTGCTCACATCCCATTTTATGTTTAGTTTTAAGAATCTGGAGTATATTCCACATCCTGAGCCTTATTTAGTTTTAGAACCGTGCGGAGGCGTGTCATTGTCGTCAGAGCAACCTCCTTAATGTAAATATCAAGAGGAGTGAGACTAAGAATGACTTCCATGGCTTTGGTCGGTGTTGTTTTCATGGCTCCTGTTATGTTGAGACATGCTGTTCTTTGAATTTGTTCTAGTTTACGGATAGCTGTTCATTTTTGGGTTTTAGGCACCCAGACAACTGCACCGTGTTAGCATAGGTCTTATGATAGCCGTGTAAGTCTATGCGACGACTCTGGAGGAGAAACCCCAGGTGCGCCTCACTGTTCGGCGGCATTGTTCATAAGCAATGTATGCTCTTTTAAGGTGAGACCTAGGTACTTGACCTCTGTTGCAAAGTTTAGTTTTGTGTTTAGGAGTTCTGGAGGTTTTAATTCCATTTTCATCCTTTTTCTTGTGAAAAGGACCATTTATGTCTTCTTAGGATTGATAGACTGAATGGTCTTCGCACCACTGTTCTATAATTTTTAGAGCTACTTGCATTCTTTCGCAGAGTATGTTTCAGATATTTATTAGGAAACTTATGTTTATGTTTATATTTGTTTATGATCAAATCCTTAATTTTTTTGGAGTTGCTTTACCGCGACCCATTTTCCATAACGAATAAAAAAATTAAGTTAGAAACTGTCACAAAGATACTGTCACACTTTCAACAACTTAAAACGTCAAACCTCAAAATAAGTTAGTGTTTCATTATGTGCGTCAAACACGTAAAAAATTCTAAACGTCAAAAATTCCAAAGCCAACAAAATAAGTTAGTGTTTATTATGTGCGTCAAATACGTAAAAAATTCCAAACGTCAAAAATTTCAAAGCCTCCCAAACAATAAATTTAATAATTGCGGAGGATATTGTTCGAACATTTAAATTATCATTTATCTTTCAATTAGATACTGTTTAAAAAAAAATAAGATCATGGTGTGTCATCGGCTTCAACTGCTAAGGTTATTTCGCCTCGTGTTCTGTGTAGGCTTTGTTACTGTTTCCCAGCGCCACTTTAGGGACAGCACTGTTAATTAGAACCCAACAGTGAAGGTCGAGTGGGGAATCCTACCAAGGCATCAGAATTAATTTTAAATAATTAAATTAAATGAAAAAATTCCGGCCAACGGTGGGATTCGAACCTGGGACCCTTGGATCCACAGGCAGAGGCTCTACCACTGAGCCACCCACCCCTCATCAACAACTATTAAATTTAAGTAAGTTTTAAAACATATATGTTCTTCTTCAACCTTAAGTTTCCTAATATATAACGGAAATAAAATTATAAAAAGGCCGAACATATAGTGGTTAGGGCTCGTATTATAAATAAATATTTTAGTGAGCTTTTGTAAAACTCATTAAATTTTTTGTCGCGGATTCTCAGTCTATGATTGAAATTATTTTTAAATTGTTGCCTTTTCTGACACGTCTCGCTGAGAAAGCATATTATAAAAAAATCAAATAGTTTTGGCTCCACCGATTGAAGCGTTACCAGTGGTCTCCACCCTTTACAGAGTGTACCGAAATTAAACGGTCATATTTTAACAGCTTAATCTACATCCTAAAATAGAAGTAAAAGTTCATATAAACATAGGTCCGAAAACGTTTCGTTTTCGAGATACAGGGTGTTACAAGTGAAGTCTTGGCGGCAATTTTTTTGTACATATTTTCTAAAATTTCTTTAGTCACCGGGTTTCCAAAGTTTAAAAAAAAAATTTCTGATTCCACAGGCCTACTAATTATTGTTTACACTTTCGAATAAGATAACTTCAACTTATGCAATTTTCAAACGCTTTTCTTTTGAAAATGTGCGTCCTAGCGAAATACAACGAAAGTAGCTTTATTATAAAGAAAATATTGGTTTTCCAAATTTTGTAGTCAAAAATGTTAAAAACAGTCAACAAAAAAAACTTATAACAATTTAACCCTAAGCCCTTCCCCTAATTTACCCACCTATGAAGCTGATCAAAAACTGGCATTTAGTTCATTAAATAGAGCGTAAAAAGTTTAGCATTTGTACCAAATTTCACTTAGTTATCTTTAAAAGTTTAGAAAATATTTACAAAAATATGTCATCAGGACTTCATTTTTAACACCCTGTATCTCGGAAACAAAACGTTTTAGGACCTATGTTTATATAAACTTTTACTTTTATTTTAGGATGTAGATTATGCTGTTAAAACATGACCTCTAATTTCGGGACACCCTGTACATACATATAAAGTTCAAATTTTGGAGAAAAATTTCTCAAAACTTATGTGTTAGAGCCTTTTCATCCGCTTACCCCTTCAATTAGAATGTTTTAATGTGTGAAAATAACATAAGTAGATTTAGAAATGTGGGAGAATAAATGTTTAATCCGTAGTCATACAATACTAAACGATATTTTTTTTTATTTGCAGATTACTCTTCTTCTTTATCAAGATCGACCCATATTGATGGACATTTTGCGAAGCCCTACATAGTTTGTCAGTTTTGTGGAAAATTATTAAAAAAAAATGAAATTTTTCAACATTTTGTTATTCATGTAGTGAAAAATAGGACTAAGAATCGCATTGACGGCAAACCGTTGAAAAGATTTATTTTTTCTAAAGAGTTGCGGAAAAAAAGCATTGCTAACGTTGTCGATAAATTGTTCAAGCCTTGCATTTGTTTCAAAAGTATTAATGATATATCTAAGTTAGAGGAACCTACAATAATATACAGTAATAAAAAACTATTCAAGTGTGGTATTTGTCAGAAAGATTTTAAATATAAATCTCACTTACTACGACATTTATTAATTCACAGTGGTGAGAAACCATTCAAGTGTGACAATTGTTCCAGAGGTTTTAACAATAAAAGTACCTTACAGAGACATTTATTAATTCACAGTGTTGAAAAGCCATTTAAGTGTGACATTTGTTACAAATGTTTTAATCTTAAATCTAGCTTACAACAACATTTTATTATTCACAGTGATATAAAACCATTCAAGTGTGACTTTTGTTTGAAAGGTTTTAATAATTTATCTAACTTACGGCAACATATAATAATTCACAGTGGTAAAAAACCATACAAGTGTGACGTTTGTTCCAAATGTTTTAATGTGAATGGTGCCTTACAAAGACATTTAATAATACACAGTGGTGACAAACCATTCAAGTGTGACATTTGTTCCAAAAGATTTAATCAAAAATTTGTTCTAAAACGTCATTTAATCACTCATAATGGTGAAAAACCAATGAAGTGTGACATTTGTCATAAAAATTTTAAACATAAATCTACTTTACAGAGACATTCAGTAATTCACAGTGGCGAAAAGCCATTCAAATGTGACATTTGTCACAAAGGATTTACTCTTAAATCTACCTTACAACAACATTCAATAATTCACAGTGATGAGAAACCATTCAAGTGTAACAATTGTTTGAAAGGTTTTAATAATGTATCTAACTTACGGCAACATTTAATAATTCACAGTGTTGAAAAACCGTACAAATGTGACGTTTGTTCTAAACGTTTTAATGGAAAAGGTGCCTTACAGAGACATTTGTTAATTCACAGTGGTGAAAAACCATTCAAATGTGACATTTGTTCTAAAGGATTTGCTCAAATATCTAGTTTACGGAGACATTTTACAATTCACAATGGTAAAAAAACCATGCAAGTGTGACATTTGCTACAAAGGTTTAATCATGGCGGAACTCAGATAAACAAATGAAATACGAGTATAGATGAGTTAGTTTGTTAGTGACAAATTTAAAGAAAAATCAACTCAAATATAAAATTTTATTTTACAAAAAATAAATTCTGCTATTTCTTATTCAAATGTAATAAACGATATTTATAAAACAAAATTAGTTTTCAAATGATTACACTGTTAATATTGTTTATTCGCTCAGTGCGAAGTCATGATAAGGGAAGTAAAAGCGATACTAGCGCTAGCTGCGGTTAAGTCTTGCATTTTAGGGCGATATTTTGTAATTTTGGCATATCAACTACACGTATACATTTTACTTTTTTTCAGAAAAAAAAAGGTAATAATACAATAAGCAACCGGAGTTGCTGTATTGTAAATTGTAAAAATACTAGCAAAAAAAAATATAAATTTTTTTTAGTGGCACAGTGGAAATTAAATCAAAGAAATAAATGGATAGGTGTACAATAAGAAGAAAAATTACCTTTATTTTTGTAATAATAACAGTAATACTGGAAATAGCAGTAGACATCAGAAACTCGAAAGGTTTTAAATAAACAATAAATTATCATTTTACGATTTTCTTTAACATCTCTTTAATTTTAAATGTTCAGCAAGAATAAGATTTCTGCCTTTGATAATTGTATTTGGCTGGAATGCATGCAATTTTGTGACTTACTGATAGGAAACCAGTTTTAATCATTCCTCTATGTTTTTTTTCGAATGAAAATATAAATAACAATTCTTCTTAATGGGGTGCGTGGCTCAGTGGTAGAGTCTCTGCCTGTGGATCCAAGGGTACTAGGTTCGAATCCCACAGTTGGTAGGGATTTTTTATTTAATTTAATTATTTAAAATTAATTCTGAAGCTTTGGTAGGATTCCTTACTCGACCATTCACTGTTGGGTTCTAATTAACATTGCTGTTCCTAAAGTGGCACTGGGAAAGAGTAACAAAGCCTACACAGAACACGTGACGAAATAATAACCTTAGCCGATGACACACGCAAAAAAATACTAGTTGGGTAATCAAAATACGAACTGTGATTGGTGGATTTAATTGTTTTTGCAGTGTTCTTACTACCTAGAATGAAATATATTCGTTTAGTTGAACGCAATACCATTCTTTTTCATTTTGTACTCTATACGTAGATAAGCTAATATCCTTGTGGGTATAGAAAAAATTAATTCTCGTTTCCTAGACGTTCTGCAATTTCATGTTTTCTTTCACTATTATACTAACTTTCTTACAGTATAAATTATTATTTATAACTCAATAGCGGACACTTTTTTGGGTTTGCATCCCAAATTATGCAATTAAATTGAAGGTATAGCCATTATTTTAAATATAGATTCAGGATATCAAGATACTAATGTTTCGCCAAATAATACTAGGTCAAATATTCGTCTACTATTAAAAAATACCATATTTTGAGTTGGTTAGGGTTATATTTTTGATGTGGAAAATCAAAATGTTCTTATCAAATTTAAGATGATATAAATATGGCGCCTCACACTCGTTTTTCAAGCTGTTAGATACAACTTTATAAAAATATATATTTGTTTTAATATCGCATAAATTCAACCAAATTTGAGTAATTTGAATTTTTTCTCGACATTTATATACTAAATATGAATTTTGTAAAAACAATATATTTAAAAAAAAATAGTGTTTTTAGATCAAAAATAATTTCTGAATGAGCGAAATTATTGCTCTACAGTTTGAAAAACCTACTGTGTTGAAATAATATCCAGTTATTTCAAAAATAAATTTTTCCTACGACCACTTAGGAAAGTGACACATATCACACTATATAGTCCTATGAAAAGTGCCCTATATCACACGCGTATGAATAAGAATTCACTTTCCACCCGTGTACGGATATGCTACTTTCCGCAGCAGCTGTCATAAAATGTCAAATGCATCATTTCTATTTTGATCTTTGTAATGTCCATATTATTACTAAAATCGATATGATTGTTAACTTATTGAAATTGTTGAAAATTAGATCCTAGATATTTATCTTTAACAATTATTATTATTAAAATAATTTTAAAACAACTAAGATATGTTTGCTCTTTATTCTGGTTAAACACATAACCGATTAGATCAAATACATTTTAATTATTATAATAATAACCTGGTTTTACATTTTTTGATGAAATTATTTTGTGGTCGTAGGAAAAATATTGTACATCACTTGTGTGAAAAGTGATTTTCCACACTCGTGTGATAGTCGCACTCGGCTTGTGTCTCATGCGACAATATTTCCCACTCGTGTGAAAAATGTCACTTTCCACACTCGTAATGTAATATACTATATTGAAAACTGAAATTTGTACTATTGCAAAAAAAACAAATGAATAACATCCTTTATCTCAATAGTGGAAAACATTTCATTCAGTGTTATTTTGCCTTTCATATGAAAACTTATTTGTTACAAAAAATACCAAACTTACAGGAAAAAAATAAGTGGAATATGTATAAAAAAATTATCTTTATTTAAAATTAAATTTACCTTCCACAAGAAAAATTTTACAATCTCAGAGAGACATCTAAATAAAAAAAAATAATTTTAATTCTTATTTTAATATTTGTATTTATTAGTAACATGTTTTAATTAGATTAGTTATCTAACTTATTTTTAATTGTCTTTATTTTTATTTTATTGTTCTACCTGTTTTTTAATAAAAAACCAGTTTGTAACTGTTTTTTAATAATATATTTTATTTGAGACAATATATTTCTGCCTCTAATATTAATTTAAATCTACCGATTTCTCATGATTTCTACCGATATTCTACGATTTTTTCTAGCGGTCTAAAGATATATAGGTTGGCAACGCTGTGTTGAGACATACTTTACACACGATACTATAAAAAGAAGGTGATATTACGCAGATTGATACTACTTCTCTGTATCGTATTGTGGTCCGAAGGCGTGGCTTTTACGAATTTGAGGTAGGTACCAGCTGGTCGAAAACGGGGTTTGAAAATAAATTTTAATCTGCCCATGGCCATATTCCACATCACAATGCGTCATGCGCGAACTCGACGAAATTGCATCGGCAAAATTTTTGTATATTGTACTTTCTACGCTATATTCTTATTCACTCATAAATCGTAACACTGCCGTGTTAATTCAAATGGTCGTAACTGCAATTTTCCTTGAAATAAAGATACGACCACTACGCCTGACAACAATGAATTTTTTGTTTATCTCTATAATTTTCATGGATACTTATTCTATAAAATCCGAGATTTAACGCTTAGAAATTTGGGCGTGAGTTTTCTTTAAAAATCTATTTTTCTCACGTTCATATAAAAACAGATACGGCCATTTGAATTAACACGGCAGAACGTATGTTTTTTTAGGTCTTTGGAATAAAAATTGCATTTTAAATATCTTGTTAAATGTCTGTTTTTGTTGGTTTGATAAAGAAATATCCGCGGAAACGCTTAACTTTAAAGACCGAAAAACTAAATTTGGATGTATTGCTATTTCATGATTTTTTATTTATTTTATCGATAGGTAGTAGCGTACTGAATTATTGGTATAAAAACTGTATTTGTAATCTTATTATTTATAATAATTTTATTTAACATTGTGACTTACAGAACATGGCATGTTGATAACATCTCGATATGGGTTTTTTATGTAATTGTTCCAGATTTTGGTGACACTATTCATTACCAGATTATTCCAACAAAAAAAGAAGGGTGTTGGACCTTATTAACATTACATGTCATAAATATACTTAATAATAAAAAAGAAAAGGTACAAAGATTATCGTAAAAGATTAAAAATTGCATGGTGTGGCTATTTAATTTAAATGGACATGAGAATGTATATGGTCCGTTTGCGTTGGCCTGGCGTATTCAAATTTTAGTGGTGCAATAGCGATGGTTTTTTAAATACTTACGGACAGTTTTCAAAACTACTACAGAAAGAGAATGTAAATATTTGGGGCGATTTATTGTTCTCGGTGCTCGAGTTTAGTTTTAAGGAAAATTTCCAGCCGTTATCTCCTCTAATGGCCCCACCTCAAAATATACCATTGCATTCATAACTAACAATCGTCAGGCGTTAGACAAATATTGTTTTTAGCGGGACTCAGGATAATTTGGAAGATTTGGTGCACTTGGTATTATTAATAGTAGCAGAGTTCATAAAAATAACTATTTTAAATATTATATGAGGTGGTGTTGTGAGATTAAAAAGATGGGAAGAAAAAAGGATTGCCATTTTAAAAGAAATAATTTAAAAAACAGCTGCTTTAATTTATATAGAGCAAAAAATTATTATTTTTTAAAATAAAACACGTAGTTACGATTAGAGTTGATACTATTTTTCTCTAAAAATAATGTATAAATTATTGTTGTTTTTGCAATAAATACAAAATTTAAACTGTTTAGTTCCTTGGCAGAATAGGTACCTAATAACTCTTCTGCAACAATAAAAAATAATTAAAGGTATGATTCCAATTTTGCCGATAAACATTTCAATAAATTTTAAGTTATCCATCTTCTATCCCTGTATGTCATTAAATTTTTTAAGATCTGAAAATCCAAGGTTACGTGGTTCGAACTCCACCGTTGACAGCGATTTTTTAAATTTATTTATTTAAAAATAATTCTGATGCATATGTAGGATTCTCTACTACATCCATTCTCTGTCGGGTTCTAATTGCCAGTGCTGATCCTAAAATGGCGCTGGGAAACAGTGACAAGGCCTGTCTGTAGGCGTGTATTAAAGTACTAGCACTGCAATATGGAGCATTAAACTACTAGTTCTCCAGGCTAATGGCCAAAGTGGTCAAAGCCATAGACACCAATAGAAACAATATTGGTTGGCAATATTAAATTAAATTTATTATCGTCAAATATTTTTAAGCTATTGCATAGCTTTTATCGCGGGCTTTGAGCGGCGACCGAATCAAGAAATTTCGTAACACCGTAACGAAAATAAAAATAACACCCCCCACTCCGAATGGCACAGCAGTGTGAGGTTAAACCCATGGAATGTTATATCCGACCCTATTCGTATTAGTATGAAGCGGAATTAAATATACGTCTGCGGACTGGAACATTTGTGCAATATAAGAACTAGAAGAGCTTCTAATAAATTGGTATCACAAAGTTCCCGACAATTGAAAGTTTAGGTAATTCTAAAAATACTAGTAATTTAGGCAGACATTTTTGAGAGGATTTAATTGCCGGCCAACATAAAAATAAGTCTTATTTACTATAGAAAGAGACTTTAAATTCATATTTCGAAGTATAATAAAAAATGCATTTATTTAGATGACTTATGTTTAAACTTTTAATCTTTCAAGAGCTTCAGTTCTATATATAAATTTATTTTAAATAGGTCAATATGTAGATGGCGCTGCGCTCAATATTTTTTGTTCCGTGGGAGGATATTTCTTATATAGCGCATCTTATAAAAAAAATGCATTTTTAAGCATATTTTGTTCTGTAAACTAATTCGATAAATCTAGTCATTTTTGATATACAACAGTTTCATCCTGTTTTTCGGCATTATTCATTGAATTTTTAGAAAATGCTAAAACAGGTCGATTTTTATTTCAAATTGAACTCATTTTTACAATACAGACATCCGTCATGTGCTAACCCCCTCCCTTCCACTTCTGCAATCCCTTAATTTTAAATAAGAAATGTATCATTTAAATATAAGTTTTATTTCGGCCTAACGTAAAATGATTAGATTTTAGACAAAGTCGGAACATCTGGGGGGGTACTTTATGGGAGGCCGTTTTTATATTTTATGGAATATATCTATTATTTATGTTTTGAGGAGAAAATTCTTCAAATAAAAGTTACTGCTAATATTATTGTCTATAATTTTTGTTTTATGCCAAATTTTCCTGAAATGGTCCGTATTCGAGAAAATTGACAAAATGTGCAAAATTCTGATTTTTAAGAAAATTGTTGAACTAAAAGTTGTGCGATATCGATCTTTATAATTTTTGTTTTTTACATGATTTTTCCTAAATGGACGGTGATGGAAAAATTGGACGAAAAGTGCTAAATTCAGGGATTATAATCTAGGGAAAAATACCTTCAAAATAAGATATCATTCGACCCCTCTTTCCATTTAAGATTTTAGGGGTAATTTTGACCACTGCTAGAGGGTTTTCGTTCAGGGGGTGTAACTGGCAAAAAAATATTTCCTCCTAAAATCAAAAATTGACGGGTACGATCATTTTTTCGTAAATGACATGGGGTGTCCAAAATTGGCCACCCTGTATATATAAAATACTCCATTATATGTGTATTAATAAATCATCAAAAATCTCCTTCTAAATTCGTGATAGGTATTAAATGTTTTATATTGCGTTTCTATTTATTTCATTGGTAATCTAGCACCGCAGCACCACTGAATACGAGTGGTGGCATATAGGGTTGCCAGATATCCCGATTTAGGCACACCGATAGGCCTTTTCATCACAATTTTTTTATGTGCACATGCGTCAGTATCAGCCATCTTTTTCGGTACTGTTTTTTTTTGTAAACAAGCATGTTAAAATGTCCACGTGAAAACAATTATAATCGATAAATATTAATTTTAAGTGTATTCGTTTAAAAAATGGGATAAAAAAGTAAAGTAAAAAGTGTCTTAATTGAAAAATCAATTTTTGCAATCAATTAATTATGTTATCTTTACGGAAAGGGAAAACTAAACAGTATTGTTATAAGTATGTAAAAAATTATTATTTTATAAAAAGACTTGCCTGCAATATCCTAAAAAAACTATCAAATCATTAGGCAAAATACCTATTAAAACATGTTCAAAATTAGCATTATAAGTGAAAAAATGTGGTCGAAGTGACAAAGGTTTTTGATCGTTTGATGTATGGTGTTACTAAAGATACTTATAATTGTTCACTACATTTTCATGCAGAAAGTGGTTCAACAGAAGAAAATTCTTGTCTAGTATTACACAATATTTTTTAATATTAAATACTACTTCGGTATACACAGTAATATTAAAAATATCATGTTGATCCTTAAAATTTTAAATAATTTATCTAATTAATTATAGTCGTGATTAACTTTCATGTTAAAGTGTTTTTGCAATTATTAATAGTTGGTTGGCATAATTAATTAGAATAGAGTTATAATTATTATTTGTTTTCATTAATTTTTTACACATTATGTATTGAAACCTAATCTCTCAATCACCACACTTTTTTCCTTGTTCCGAACGTCCATGTCACTTCAAGAACCTTTTTAATTTCTCATAACTATGTGCTTCCACAGAGTTATAAAAAGGTAAATCACCATCAACTATTTTTTCTAATTTAGAGATGATATTGCTTTTCCAGCCATTGTTGATCAAAACAGTACGAAACTTTTGATTTGGCGCTATTTCAATATGGCGGCTGCGCTTGCGCTCATCACATGATGAAAAGGCCTATTGTTGATACTCCCGTCTGCCGCATCAATCCTCAAAACTTCAGCTATTCGACATTTGGCAATACCTTTTTTTTTCCAAGAAAATTTTCATAAAATCAACGCTTTAAAATGGCTTTTAAAAAACCGGTGGTGACCCTAAGTGGGGTGTGGAGGAGGGGGGAGTCCCCTTTTCCCGCATAGAGACCGGGTACACAGAGCAATTTTTGAGTTCCGGCACCTATGTACACAATGTAGTGTTTACAGTACTTTTCGTTGATACATTGTATAGCAAATTACATTATTATGTTTTGTTAACATAATCGGTAAATTGAATAGGTAAGTAAAAAATATAAGTTTTGCGTGGTTTTGATTTCCCTCAACAACCTCTCATGTTATTGCGTTCCCTTAAAACAATATCGTCGAAAGGCTTAACAACGTTATGTGTTAGCTGCACAGATCTAGAGTGTTAGAAGATAGGCGATGATCATCTGCATTATATTTCAAATATGTTTATTATAAAGCGCCGCCATGTTCGTCAAAATTGGAAATGAGGAGTTTGCGCAGTAAAACAAAGTCAATTTTATGTGTCAGTTGCGTCAGCTGTCATGATTATTTATCGTTTTTCTGGTTTATTAATCAGGTTTTAATAACAAATTGTATTACTGAGTGTTTTCTGGTAATATTTTTATCATTTTAACATTACAGAAAATACATTTTACAGGTAAAATTTATTGACTTTAACAGAGTCGTAATCATGTCTCATGTCCTTCTATTGGATTTAAGCTGCAGCAGTTTACTTCTCTGTATTAATATATTGTGATAATCTCAATAATTTATATTTGGTTTGCCTTCTCTCAATGATTGCTTATTGTTTGTTTTCAAAATAACTTTATTATCTATTTACAATATATACATTTCATTAACTATTGGAATATAACTTAGTATCATAGATTTCTTCCTATCCTGGGAGTGAGGAAGTGTTCTAAGATCATGACCGATGTCTTGGCCGTGTTCATACCCTTTAGTTATTTTAAGTTCTGATTTATAGTGTCCTCTCCTTGCTTGTTAGCATTATAAGACAGTTTTGGCTACATGACTAGAGTCGATAATGGTTTATGAAGGAGTTTTTGTCATGATTTTAATTCTGTCTGTCATCCCTGAAAAACTGTTAAAAAAAAACAGGGTTGTCCTTGTATGTGAGTGTGTCTCATCTTTGTTTACGTACGTGAGAAAGACAAATCTTTAGACTACACAGTAAGGCCCCCATTCAATATTGAGTTTGCAGCGCAAACCGCAATTTCAGCATCGAATGATGACGTCACCGTGCAGTCTTCCGTCCGACCAGAGTTGATAGCTAGCCGGATTCGAGATTTGTCTATTCAGTGTAATACTCGCTGCTGTGAGTTAGTTAGTAGCAGCGCCCAGTCCACGTCCTGTCGGTAGCTGAGGGCTGTCTCTATTGACGTCTGTAAAGTTTTAAGTTTTGATGTAAACATCCATGGACTCTGTTTACACCATCATTTTGGTGGATTGTTAATATATCGTCTTTGATGAATGGTGGTATGCTTTTTTCAAAGAAATTTTCGGACATTTTTAGTATGAATTCTTTAATAGGTTCCATGGATGTTTGTTCGTGCATGTCCGTTATTCTTGCATAGTAGTCGCACCCCAAAGCGAGCCGGAGACACTTGTTTTGGACTATCTGTAGCCTTTTAAAATGAGTGTTAGCCATAGAGCAGAAAACAGGACATCCATATGTAAGAATTGGCCTGATTACTTGCTTATATAGTAGTAACTTGTTTTTTGTTGTGACACCGCTGTTTTTGTGCAACATTGGGTATAGTGTTTTAATTGCCCCTGTAGCCAGACCAATTCTTTTTGTAATATGTTCTGCGAACGTCAGTCTCCTATCTAGTATAAACCCTAGGTATTTTAAACTGTTTTTAGTTTCAATTTCCTGTCCTTGAATTTTAATTTTTGTAATAATTCTATCTGAGAATTTCTTGGACAGGATTACGCTTTCCGTTTTCTCTGCGTTTATTTTTATTTTGTTACTTTCTAGATAGGGGACTACCGTTCGGTTTATATGTATGTCCAATCTTCTGCTCGCTATGTTGGCTGATGTGGATGTTTTGTAGATACAAGTATCGTCCGCATACAGGGCCGTCTGTATGCCATCCTGACCCATTGGTATGTCATGGGTCATGATGGAATACAGGTGCGGCGCAAGTACTGATCCTTGGGGTACTCCTGCCTGTGCTCTGTAAGGTCCTTGTATAGTATTGTTGATTTTAATGTTAAATGTTCTGTTTTGTAAGTACGTTTGCATTATTTTTATAAGGGAAACAGGGTAATCATTCACAAACATCTTGTAAATCAACCCTTTGGTCCAGACTGTATCAAAAGCCTTCGCAGCATCCAGCGCGACTAGCACTGTTTGTTTTTGCTCGTTAAAGGCTTTTTTAGCGTGATGCGCAATTCTAATTATTTGTGCTATGGTGCTGTGTCCGGCTTTAAATCCAAACTGTTCCTTAGGGATGATTGGTTTGTCATGTTCGTGTGTCGTTATTCTGTTGAGTATAATTTTGTCGAGTATTTTGGCAATGCCATTTAAGAGGGCGATGGGGCGGTAGCTTTCTATTTCATTTTTATTTTTGCCAGCTTTATGGATGGGTATTATGTTGGCTTTTTTTAAGTTTTCTGGATAGTGTTGTAATTTAAATACTGAGTTTATTAAGTAGTGCAGGTGAACCATTGATTTTTTAGAAATATTTTTTAGAAGCTTATTATGAATGCCATCCGGGCCAGGTGCTCTCTTACTCGGGGATCTTTTAATTGTATTATATACTTCCTGAGGGGAAGTAATCATTTGTGGGGGTATATTTTGTGTGGGGATGTTTTGTATATCATCATAAGTGTTCTCAATTTGATTTTGCTGTTCGTTATTAGCCTGAGGATTTACGAAATTACTTTGGAAATATTCTCCAAGTGCACTTCCCTTTTGCTCGTCTGTGATGTAGGTTGTATTGTTTTGTTTATGTTTCAGTATGGGTAATTGTGAGTAGGGCTTTTTAAAGCATCTGACAATTTTCCATACTGAGTTGTCTTTTGTGTTGACCGCCTCTAGGGTTTTCTTCCAATTTTGATTTCGGAATTCGTGAATCATTTTATTTATTGTTTTAGCTATTTCAAGTAGAATAACCCTATCAGCGGCTTGTCGGTGTGTTTGCCATCGTCTACGTATGTTACTTTTCGTGTGTATTAACTCTACTATGTCTTGCGGTAGGTCTTCGTGATGTGGTTTTCGTTTTGTCTTCTTAGTCGATGTGTTTCTGGCTGTTAAAATGGCATTTTGAAAATTGTCGAATTCGTTTTCAAGTGTTTGTATGTCGGTAATGTTCGAGTTGATTGTGATGTTTGAGTCCAGGGTTCGTCTGTATTGTGTCCAGTCTGTAGTATTTATTTATTCCAGAAACAAACAGGCATGAGCCTAATTACATGTTCCTATAAATACAGCGAAAATAGAAATCAACAAAAATACATAATATCTAATTAAATATATAAGTGAAATTATAATAAACAAACCTCGCTACTACAAAATTTTAACAAAGTTCGTTAAAGAACAAAACTACTGAAATAATCAGAAATATTCAGGAATAATCAGAGCGTCTGCAAAACCCCACACCAAGGCCACGGAAATCCTACAAGGTTATATCTCTTTAATCGAGCCCAACAATTTTGTTAAGTTCCTTTCTATATGTGCTTATAGCTACATCAAAAATACCGCAAGAAATGCCTTCGGAGTGTACATTAAACAAAAGACAAATTTTTTCTACTGGACCATGATTATCCGCACGAAAAGTTAATTGACGTGGACGAATACCTGCTATTGGAACATTAATTTTTATTTGACTCAATAAATATTGACTGTCCAAATATCCATTTAATAATTTATGTAAAAAGATAAGGTTGATTATAGAGCGTCTATGTTCCAATTTTTCAATTTCAAACTCTTTTCTAATAGGTCCAAATGAAACAAATCCTGGACTTGTATGATACTTTTTAAAGTATAAATATTTGACAAATTTATTTTGAATAGTTTCCAAAATGTGTTTTAAATTTTGTTGTGTAGGGTCCCATACAGTGGATGCATATTCTAATTTACTACGAACGAGAGCAAAAAATACATTTTTAATCGAGTGTGTGTCTGTAAAGTCCCTAGTCGTGCGTTTCAAAAAACCTAACAATTTGTTAGCTTCTTTGGTAATGTTATGGATATGCTCGTCAAATTTGAAATTATTTTGAAAAACTATTCCCAAGTCGGTCATTTTTGACACTCTTTCTAGTGTTGATCCTTGCATTGTGTAGATAAAATTTTGAGGATTACGAATGTTACTGAATGTAATAACCTTGCATTTGGAAAGATTAAAATGTAATTTATTTTCAAATGACCAATCCGAAATTGAGTCTAAGTCATTTTGAAGGTCTAGATAGTCATCTAGGGTGGATATTTTCTTAAAAACTTTCAGATCATCTGCATACATTAGGCAGTCTGATGTAATACGTAGAGGAAGGTCATTAACAAATATTAAGAAAAGTAGAGGACCCAAATTGGAGCCCTGAGGGACCCCAGAGCCTGCGAGGATTGTATGAGATACTTCACCACCAAACATTACGTATTGATACCTTAGTTTTAGATAAGACATAAAGAAATTTATTAGATGATCGCTAAGACCATAATATTTCAGTTTAGCTAGAAGAATATTGTGATTTACCTTATCGAAGGCTTTCTTAAAATCAGTATAAATACAATCTACTTGCTCACGAGAATTGACACATTTTGATATTTTATCACTGAAAGTTAATAAATTTGTATCTACAGATTTTTTACGACAAAATCCGTGTTGTTCGGTTGATATGTATTTTTGAAAGTAAGCATACAGTTTATCATATATTACAAATTCAAACAGTTTCGCCGTACAATTTAATATGGCTATGGGACGATAATTATCTATTTTATTTTTATCCCCTTTTTTAAAAATTGGTGTTAATCTCGTTCTTTTAAATTCACTAGGAAATATGGATGTTTTAAGCGACTTATTAAAAATTACCAGCAAAGGGTATATTAAATAATCTTTACAAGCTTTTAGGATATAACAAGGAATATTATCAGGACCCGCTGTCTTTTTCGGTTTTAACTTTCGAAATGCCGCTTCTAAGTCTTTGACGGATATTAGATCGAAGTCAATATTCTGATAAAAATTTACGTTCCAATTGTTAGTCAAACCATTAATATCTATAAGGTTATAGTTTGAATCGTTGTCATACACTGAACTGAAATAATCAGCGAACTCCCCTGCTATAATTTTTTTGTCAGATATTTCCCTATTATTTATAATAAAATTTGATTCAGATATATTATTAGACCTCTTATCTTTAATGAACTTCCAAAAAAGCATGGGGTCCTGGTTAACACAGTTCTGCATATTTTGGATATAATTATTGTGCGCCGTCCTTATTTTCAATTTTAGGTCCGCCCTAATTTTTTTTATATCTACTAAAATAATATTCCGATAGATGTTTTCTTTTTCTGAAAAATTCTTTGTACTTTATGTCGATTTTTATTTCATCCGTGAACCATGGCGGAAACTGTTTGCAATATGCATGTGGCCTATTAGTAAACTTTGGTACACATATGTCAAGCATTTCATAAAAAACCTGGTAAAAATATTTGACAGAATCATCAACCTTTTCAATATGTCCAATTTTGGACCAATTAAAATCCCTTAGTAGTTCGCATAGTAATCTAAAATCAGCTTTTGTAAAATTATATCTGCTTTGAAGATTATTATTTGTGTATGTGAGTTGATTACTTTTTTTTACTTCCGTCTTAATTATCAGAGAGGGATGTTTATTATCTATGGGAACTAAAGGTTCTTTATTCTCCTTTATATTCAAATTCAAATTACCAAGCACCAGATCTAGAGTTTTTTGATCCTCATTGAGACAATTGTTGAAAGACTGTAGACTGTAAGTGGCCATTAATAGAGACATTGTTACTATTATATCATTTTTATTAGAAAATTGAAAAGATGTGCCATTTATGCATGGTATATTGTAATCACCAATAAGTACCATGTGTGTGGTTTGAGTGATTAAGGGATCTAAATTGTCAAATAATTCTAGATATTGCCTGTAGACTTTAGCATTTGCGCCCGGTGGAATATAAGTTGAATTAATAATGACTGTGGTTCCGTGTAGTTTAAGTTTTACAAAAATTGTTTCCAAAGGTGAGTTAATTGATATAAGTGAAGATATGATATTTTTATTTACAGCAATGAGGACACCTCCTCCGCGTTGTTTTCCTGTTAAAATTTTATCCCTATCCTTTCTATATACTATGTAATTGCAACTAAATAGTTCTCCATTTTTAATGTCTTCTGATAGCCAAGTTTCCGTCAAGATAACAACATCATACTCTTCTGCAGACAAGTTTTTGCTAAACTCCGAGACCTTGGTGCGGAGTCCCCTGACGTTCTGATAATAAATATTTAAAAACATATAGCGTTGCGAGAAACGTAAAAAATATGTAGAATATGAAAATTAAGTACAAAAACAATATGTATATGTTGATATTGAGCTAGCGCATATAAATGTGTTATTCTAAGAACGTTTTCTCGGCCCCAGCAATTTAAATATATAAAAAAATCTGTAAAATATGTGGCAAATTAGTTAAGTAAATAAATTTAGTAACAAATAGAGCGCAAGTAGATACTTAAGTTGCTGAGAGAAAAGAATAACAATAAATAATTTTATTCTAAAGTAAATACCAAAGAACAAAAATTAAATAAATATTTTTATCCTTCATTATTGATTATAATGGATCCTGCTACTTTACTACATATTAATGAAAGCAAGAAATAAAAATAAATGTTTACGAGTAGATATATATCTACTTCGTATTCAAAAATATCTAGAGTTTATAAAAACTTAAAAACAATAATTTAGAAATAGGTATTAAAATAAAAATGTATTCCACAATAATTGAGAAAAAAGTTTAGCAAATAATATTCGCGAGGAAAGGTCGTTAGAAACGAAATAATCTTGAACCTCCGAAGAAAGATTACGGGACATCAATGAGGTCGTCAAAACATTTAATTTCTTTCTTCATATTATTATGTTGTATGAACACCTTACCTCCCATAGTCCAACTTAATGTTCTTCCGTATTTTTTCTGCGCCAGTTGCAAAAGTTCATACGTTTGTTGAGAAAGGTCCTCATAAATAGTAATACCAGTCTGCTTGAGTGCCTTTTTAGCTTGAAAACACTCATTTTTCTTCTTTGTTGATAGGAATTTAACCAAAATAGTTCTAGTTCCCGACTTTTTATTTGCAATACCAATTCTGAATATATCATCAATGTCATTGGAGGTATTGTAGTCGTAGTACATACCCCGTATTCTGGGGATGATTGTGGTAGTTTTAATTATTAAGAATACGGGGTCGTGGTCCGAGTTTAGTGTTTTAATCGTTCTTGTGTTTTCAATGTTGGGTAAGTTTTTTGCTACCGCTATGTCTATAGTGCTCGGTGTGCGATCTGCGCAGAAAGGGAAGTACGTTGGATCATCGGGATAGTGAATAATATAGTCATTATCGTCCGAAAATTTATCAAGGGTTCTTCCGTTTTTGTTGGGTATTGTGCAATTTGCGTCCCAATGAGGATGTTTACAATTTAGGTCCCCGAGTAAAAGAACCCTGTTACCCGTGGCCATGATTTTATGGAATTCTATAGGCGCAAAGTTGTTAGATGGCTTGTTATACAGTCCTACGAGTGTTATATCATTTATTTTGATTATTATATGCTCCTGTGAGATATTCAGGTTAGAGACTTGTTTAAATTCTATATTGGATTTTATGATGAAAGCTACTCCACCCCATGGTTGGTCTGGTCTGTCTTGTCGTATGACATCATATCCTTGTATTTTGATTTTGTCAGTTTGTTTGTAGTGTGTTTCCGTAAGGAGTATGATGTCGAAATGATGTTTGAGAATGAAACTGCGAACAAGTGCTGTTTTGTTGCGCATCCCATTTGCATTATAAAAACAAATTTTAAGTGTTTGTTTGTCTTTACTATTTAGTTCAGTTTCTTAAATTGAAATTAAAGTCAATGTTAGTCATGAAATCGTTGTATGTTTCGAATAGTTGTTGTCCTGTTTTACATTGTCTCATTTTTGCATTTAATTCTCTAACGGCTCTAGTCATTTCGCCGATGTTAATGATTTTATTTAACTCTATTAATTCATTATTTAGGGTCGAGACATCGTTCATGATCTTACCCTCATTTTCCTGTCTTGGCCTCTCAGTTCTTGTGCTTCTCTCTGGTTGGCTTGGATTTTGGCTCCTGCTTGGTAAAGCAGGGAATTCTTCTAAATTCCTAGTGGGTTGTCTCCTGTTTTCCCATCTGTTAACCGCAGGTGGGGGAGCAGGCACATATTTTGTTTGCTGCTTCACTGGTTTTCTCCTTTCCTCTAGCCTTTCAAGCCTATCCACATAGGCTTTGCACTTGGTATAATTCGCGGGGTGATCACCCCCGCAGTTTACACAGGTAGCCGGTGTTTCCCGAGTCTTTGTACATGTGCGGGTATGATGATCCCCCGCGCATTTGAGACATTTGGCTGGACGTCCACAGTTTGCCGTTGCATGCCCCCAACCTTGACATGTATGACACTGTATAATCTGTTTTGCAGATTTTCTTAACTCCCACACAACTCTTGTGTAGAGTACTCGCCGAGCATTCCTGTTCAGGTAGTCCAACGTAATCGCTGGGTCAGTAATAACTAGATATAGAGGACGATCTTTCGTTTTCATTTTGTAGATAGCTCTAGTTTTGATTTCATACTGTTCCTCCATATCTAGTTCTATGTCTGCGATTTTCGTGCCCTCTGACAAGCCCCTCAAGACAAAGGCGTGGGATTTATCTTCATTGTTTGTATAGGTGTGATACGGCATCTTGTCAAGTTTTATGTTAGCTAGGACTTTTTCATGATCTTCCTTCTCATCTATAAATAGGACGGTAGTGTAGTTCGTATGTTTTATACTGAAACTACCTTTGGCAATGGCTTTAATGTCCTGTATAAGGTTTTTTGGGTTGGTGGTTTTCCCATCAATTACTATGGGTGGCATTGTAATTTTAGTTTTGACTTGTTTTGCATCCGTGGTTTTTGGCCTGTTGGTTTTGTCATTAGTATTTGCTGACATGGCATCTATATTGTCTGAGTTAACACTGGTTGATCTTTCTACAGGTTTGGCATTATTACTGGCTGCTTTCTTCCTTTTTTTAACTATTTTTCCGATCTCATCATCATCGATTTGATCGGAATCAGACTCATCAGTTAGAGGCTCGAATCTATTTTTCGTCGGTGTCAGAGATTTTTTTGTTTTTTCCCTGATAAGTCTTTGAAAGTTCGAGCTGAACCTTCTCGGGTTAGTGAACGGTGTCTCATTATCTTTGGGGATCGGTTCATCAACCTCCATGTTTTTTTCCGGCGTAATAGGTTCTCCCTCTTTTCTACGTGCGAAGAGACTATTTGGAGAATGTCGTAATTTCTCTTCTTTTGTCGGGACGCTAGGTCTGCGTGATCGTGCGTTTTCTTCACCTGATGTCGCTGCATCTTCTCTGAAGATGTTTTCAGCGACTCTGTTTAAGTTATTGTCTTTAGTATTTGACAGTGCATATTCATACTCAGACCTAAAGCTACTCGGTCCACCTTGAGTCTGAGTATTATCTACACTGTCATTAACTTGTGATATATCAACCTTAGGAAGATCTTCCCCTGTGATTGCGCTAGGTTCTATTTGATAATTATTTGTTCTAAAATCAAGTAGTGTGGTAACCACGTTTGAGGGTAGGGGGAGGGTTTTAAATTTCGGTTTAGCTCCTGTAGAAGTAGTTGGGATGGGGTTAGACTCCTTATCTACTTGGATGATTGAGTTTTTTGAGCTATTATTAGTAGTATTTTCATCCTGGCTGTCCATTGTGGCGTCGGATGAGTCATGGAACTCGAGGTCATCCGAGTCCCCTTCCGTCAGAATTTTTTCAAGGTCCTCTTTGGATTGTGGAGGTGGGACGGTTTGTATAGCAACAGCTTTGTTGCTTTCTGCTGTTTCTAACACTTCAGGGTCGTTTGAAGGTCGTTCTTCAAATTTTTTTGCGAGCGGTTCCTTAGCTACTGGTTTATTGACCCCGGTGTTATTGTTAGTGCCCGTAAGTGGTATAGAGTATCTACTTACGTTTAGGACTGGTAGTATCTTTACTTTGGCCTTTCTAATACTCTGAGGGGTTTGGATTTTCGCGTATTTGCTCAGCTCTTTGTATTCAGGCCTACACCTGTCTTTCAGTCTTCGTGTGTACTGGGTTTCGAAGCCGACATTGGAGGTTATGGGGGCCCCTGTGGGCTCTGACATAAACCGCTTCCCTTATAGGGTCAGGGTACTTACACTGGCGTGAGATAAAACCTTTACAAAATTACAGAATTTTATTGACAGCTGTCAAAAACAAGATTACCAAATATTCTTCGATTCGAATACAAACGCTCCTAGTCAAAGCACTAGGTAAAACTGAAATTTCGCGAATGATTGCTTATTGAGAAATATTTACCTTTCATTTTCTAGTCTTGGAAACAAACGGTATTCTGCCTGGTTTAGGGCTATTAGAAGAAGTACCAGCGAAAATATTAACCCTACAAATAGAATTTGCTTAAGACGCTTTATGAATCTGATATAATTAGAACAGGCAATAGAAAAGTTACCATCAAAGTACTTACAAAACTGTATTTGTCAACATTGAGGTAATTTAATGTAGTATTTTTTGCTATACGTAAGTATATACATATACAGGAGGGTGCACCAATAAAAACTCCCAGGCCGGATATTTTGGTAAGTAATAGAGATATTTTATTTCTGTAAAAGCCAGTTCACAGAGCACTAAGAGAGATTCAGTTTTAGATATAAATTGATTTTAAATAGGCCAATATATAGATGGCCCTGTTCTCAATGATTTTTTTTTTCGATGGGAGGATCTTTCTTGTGTAGCGCATCTTGTAAAAAATGCATTTTTAAGCAGATTTTGTTCTATGAACTAATTTAATAAATCTAGCCATTTTTGATATACAGAGTGGGTCACTGAAAACAGTTTCATCCTGTTTTCCAGCATTAATCATTGGATTTTAAGAAAATGCTAAAACAGGTCGATTTTTATTCCAAATTAAAAACATTTTTACAATACAGACATCTGTCATGTGTCAACCCCCTTTCTTGCACTTCTCCAACAACTTAACTTTAAATAGGTAATGTACCATGTATGGCACATCATTGAAAAGGTAATTTAATGGGGGATTCAGAAGTATTTCTGTATATTGCGTTACTTTTAATTGTACCACCCTCTATCGAGATAAAAAAAACTGTACGTATTATAAGTGTGACACCTTATTTGAAAGCAAATTTAATTACTAATTCAATGCACCATATAATATTAATATAAATATCCTCCATATTGCACTTGCAATAGTTTGAAAATTAGTCATGCATTATTTTAAACATTATTGCTAACTTTATTTTGTTGCAAGTGCAATATAGAAATAGTTATATTATTGTTATGTGGTGTATAGAATTAGTAATTAGATTACCTTTCAAATGAAGTGTCACACTTTATAATACATTACAGGTTTTTTATCCCGATAGAGGGCGCTAAAATTAAAAGTATTGCAATAATCAGTCATATTTCTGACTTCCCCATAAAATTACCTTTTCAACAATGTGCTGTAAATGGTACATTCCTTATTTAAAATTAAGGGTTTTGAGAAGTAGAAGGGAGGGGGTTGACACATGACAGATGTCTGTATTGTAAAAATGTTTTCAATTTGGAATAAAAACCGACTTGTTTTAGCATTTTCTGAAAATCCAATGATTAATGCCGAAAAACAGGATGAAACTATTTTAAGTAACCCACTCTCTATATCAAAAATGGCTAGATTTATCGAATTAGTTTATAAAACAAAATCTGTTTAAAAATGCATTTTTTACAAGATGCACTATATAAGAAAAAAATATATTGAGCGCAGCGCCATCTACTTATTGTCCTATTTAAAATTAATTTATATCTAAAACTGAAGCTCTCTTAGCGTTCTATGAACTGGCTTTTACAGAATTAAAATATCTCTATACTTACCAACATATCCGGCCTGGGAGTTTTTATTGGTACACCCTGTATAGATTACTGAAAATTTAATATTTGGATGTGTCAAATAGATATAAGTAAATTAAATGTTATTGGTGGATGGATACTCCTCAATATTTTATTAGCACTTATTTTTAATTAAAACAATCTGAATTTGATATAAATAATAAAATTGGGCCATTTTAGGAATATATCTTTAGATAATGTAACCAATATTGCTGGTTGTAGCAGAAATAAAGATGACATTTCCACCCTCACAAAAAAAGATTGATTCAAACTCAACGGTATTTTTTCAAAAATTAATTATGATGTTTAAATATATTTTATGCTGTAAGGGTTGTTGTTTAATGAATATGCTGTATATAATTTATTTTAGTTCTAGAAATTTGTTTTATATAAAGCCTACAATAACTTAAAAAAGTCAGGAAGTTTAATTTTTCTTTCTTTATAAATAAAAATTTCCTTGGTTTAATCGGTCAAATGTTTTTATTTTCTATTGTTTAGCACACTACATATGTTTCGGAAAATACAATTTTTCCATCTTCAGGTGCAGTCAATTTATAAAAATTATGGACGAATACAAACAGTTTAAAAATTTTCTTTAAAATAATAAAACGCCATCTTTCTATTTTACATCGTGTAAAGGTGTCTTTAATTTTTCTGTAAACTTATTTGATACATTCGTTTCTTTTTTAGATTACCTGATACAGTTTTATCTTACACTAGTTTAAGTTTCTTTAAAAACTAAGTTACGTTACGGTGGTTATGAATTATACTTAACTTTTGTTGTATATATTTGTAAAATTTAGAACTTTTTTCCCAAAATCATGAATATATACATATATCGAAACATATGTAAAAATTAATTTTTTATTTCATCATTTTAAGTTCATCAGATAGTATTAATTTGAGGGGAGTTCAAAATCGAAATCAATAAAATATTAGTAACATCCATTCACACTTATGCTTAAGTGCATTTGGATCCTTTTAGTAATTTTGTTGTTTTCAATTCAATTCAAGTTGTTTTGTAAGGATTTACAATAATTTTAGATTTTTTATTTCAGCAGTATCTTTTTATGGTTAATTTTGACTTGATACAAACATTTTATATGTAATGTGCTGAAATAAATATATATTTTTCACTTTTAATAAATTAAACACGCTTACTAGTTTTCATTGTTATTTATGTTCCTTTTTACTATAAATTTTTATGTGATGTAGTGAAATAATTTTTTTCCACTTTTACTAAATATAAACACGCTTAAAGTTTTGCTTTTTATTTTCCTGCTCACTATAAATTGGTTGATATATTAGTTAAAGAAAGGACTTCAAAAAACCACACATATAATATAAATAAAATAGTTTTATTTTTTCCAACATTCTAAGTACGGACCTATTTACTCATTTCTGCGCATTCTCGCTAATCCCAAAAATAAAATGGTTTATTACATAACCTATTTCCTAACACTCTGTGGTTAGCTGGGTCATGATTCCATATTTCCTGATAATAAAGTCGTTGTTCTTTTTTGACGGATTTTTTTACAAGAAACTAAATCCATATCTTGGTCACATTAATAACTTTGAAATTAGTGCTGATGTTTTCAATAATTTTAGATAAATGCGTTGTCATGTTTTTATTTTTCAACTATATGCCACAGTGCGTTTAGTTATCGAGCTAGACAACTCGTTTATGCACAGGATAATTCGGAATTTAAAACTGTGCAAGAATATAGATACTTTTATATAATTTTGGCAATAATGGACTCGACCCCTCAATTCTAAACGATATTTTTTTAATTTGCAGGTTACTCGTCTTTTTCATCAAGATCGACTCATATTGATGGACATTTTGAGAAATGCTACGTAGTTTGTCAGTTTTGCGGAAAAATATTGAAGAAAAGTGAAGTTTTTCAACATTTTTTTATTCATTTAGTGAAAAATAGAACTAAAAATCGCATTGACGGCAAACCGTTGAAATCGTTGTTTTTTTCCAAACAGTTGCAGCAAAAAAGCATTGATAATGTTGATGACAAAACGTTCAAGTCTGGCACTTGTTTTAAAAGTAATAAAGGACCATTCATATGTGACATTTGTAACAAAGATTTTAAATATAAATCATCATTAGTGCGACATTTAAAAATTCATAACGGTGAGGAACCATTCAAATGTTACATTTGTTTCAAATATTTTAATTTTAAATCTACCTTACAGAAACATTTAATAATTCATACGAATGAAAAGCCATTCAAGTGTGACATTTGTTCCAAAGGTTTTAATAATAAATGTAACTTACGGAATCATTTAATCATTCACAGTGATGAAAAACCATTTAAGTGTGACATTTGTTCCAAAACATTTTATCGAAGATGTAACTTACAGAATCATTTATTAATTCACAGTGCACAAAAATCTTTTAAGTGTGAAATTTGTTCCAGAGGTTTTATTCTTAAATTTCACTTACAGAGACATTTACTCATTCACAGTGAAGAAAAAGCTTTCAAATGTGACATTTGTTTGAAGGGGTTTATTCAAATATCTCACTTACGGACACATTTAAATATTCACAGTGGGGAAAAACCATTTAAATGTGACATTTGTTCCGAAGGTTTTATTGTTAAATCTGCCTTGCAGAATCATTTATTCATTCACAGTGGCGAAAAACCATTTAAGTGTGAAATATGTTCCAAAGGTTTTATTCTTAAAACTAACTTAAAAAAACATTTATTCATTCACAGTAGTGAAAAACCATTCAAGTGTGACATTTGTCACAATGGATTTGCCATAAGACGGCATAGAATATCTGGGGGGATTTTTTTTTGTTTACACGCCTAGTTCCACGCTCAAAAATGGTTTTAGGCTTTCAAAACCTTAAACTACTTAACTAATAATATACAGAAAATTTTCTTACATCAAATTATTTAATTAATGCTATTGATAGGTTTGTTCCCGAAGCGAGTTCCTAACATATTAAATATGCGCAGCACAAAATAACTGTTCCAGTAGAGCAAAGTTCCAAACAAATTGAACTTGTTTGGTGTTTCCGCAAGATTAAAAGCTTGTTCATAACATGTTAGTTATTAGTTCTAATAGTTCCAAAATAAAATACGAACTTTTACTTTCGCGCATGCGTGCTTAAATAAAATCATTTTTCTTCTTTGTCTCCTTTGTTTTCAATTGGATTTTTGGTTCGTTTTGTGAGTGCCTATTATCTTTAATTTTGAATAAAATCTTACACAGCGTTGTAACAGCAAAAAATATAATAAGGAGGGCAGTTTTTATTTGTGAAATTTTGAGTTGATCACTTAGACTAGGTAATAAAGAGAGGACGCGTAACAAGTATATCGAGCACACGTAGTACTCTGTGCCGATTATCTATTGGCCGCCATTATTTTGGTGCTAAGCATTTCGGTGACACCAAAGTAACAAAAACTTTTATTTCTGATTTTTTAATTAAACGACATTTAATAATTGTTTTATTACAATGGTTTATTGTGTGGCATTTCACTGTAAAAGTTATAGCGGCAAGAAAGAAGCAGATATTACGTTTCACAGGTAAATGATAAACATCAATCGTTTTCACATTATATATTTTCTTATATTTTTAATTTTATTTACAGTGAACATCATAAGTCTTGCCCCCCTATCTAACTCGTTACTGGAGTCTTGTTAGGAAAATCGCCGAGACACGTCGATTTTTGATTTCTACAATGTACATTTTTGTATGAATAGTTTATATATATATATATATATATATATATATATATATATATATATATATATATATATATATATATATATATATATATATATACATGCATACATACATACATACATACATACATACATACATACATATATACATGTTAAATAAATAATAGGTTTTTAGTGATTGAAAAAGCCAAGCAAGGGCTAAAGCCAGAAGAATAAAATATTGTAATAATGCGACTGGTAATAATATGGACACTCCGAAGTCCCTATAAGATATCGAAGAAAAATTAATAAATATTACTGGCAGGGTAGTAATTGAAGGTTTTCCCTTAACACCTGAAATTGGAATTGATAATTTTACAAGAAACTTATATATAAAAATATGCTAAAGAAGGCAGCAAAGCACCTAGGAAATTTTAAGTTAAAACTATGCTATATTTTTAAGACATTTTAAGGTTATTTTTATACCCTATTCTCCTAGTTTTTTTACAAAATTCAAGGTGCTTGCTAACTTCTAATGAAGCCAGCAGAGCACCTCAGTTTTTTAATGTTTTTTTTTCTTCTAAAAAAAAAAATATATATTTTTTGGCTCTTTAAATATTATAAAACTTTTAGAAAAGCTTTACAATATATCAAGAGCCAGAAATAGCCTAAAAATGTGACACAAGTAGTTATTAGAAACAAATACACTGAGTGATCTGCTAAGTTTGTTTTTTTTTAAATAAGTATTTTTTTAGTAGTTTTATATTTCAAAAACATAAAAAGGTGGTGTGGTTGTCTTTAGAAAAAAACTCGCAAAGCACCAAATACTTATTTTTTTCGAAAAATTTTATATTTCAATAGCCCAAGAATGTGGTGTGGTTGTTTTTATATAAAAAAAGTATAAAAAACCGAGTTGCTCCGCTGGCTTCTTTCGAAGCTAATAGATTACTTCGAGTTTTGCAAAAAATGAACATAACATTTTTGAATAGGGCATAAAAGTAACCTTAGAATGGTCTAAAACTATGGCATAGATTTTAACTCAAAATTTCCTAGGTGCTCTGCTGCCTTCTTTGGCATTTTAAAAATG
>OV651813.1:53575626-53604635 GCA_927349885.1 Psylliodes chrysocephalus | reverse complement strand
CGTTTACAAATTTGTTCGTTTTGTGCTTTCTCCTCGATCATTTTGATTATCTGGTACGTAAATAGACAAGTAGTTCCTCGAAAAAGATTTTATAAAAGTTTTGCTGATTTAATACAGAGCAGCTATTCAATATTTTTGGGGATATCAGTCAGTCGTCTACCAAAATCTGGAAAATTGAGATACCTTTTTGGTTTGCTTATAATACTCGCTTATTATTTAACAACATTTTACATTTCTACAATGACTCATAAATACATACATATTAAAACACTACAGAAATATGGCACCCTAAAAAAAATTTACGAAAACAATCTTACTACCTACTTTACGGATAATTCCTTTAAATATGTGAAATATAATGACGAAGTTTCTGCAAATGTTATTGAAGCTAGAAAGATCTATTGTAAGGATTGGATGAAATGTATGAAAGCTGTGGCATCAGGAGATTCAGCGTTTTTAATCAGAAATAATATTGCAAATTATATTCTGAGCAGTTTGAACGAAAACAAAACTAAAGTTTATTGTTTTACATTCATCGATAACATATCAATCATTTTATTAATGAAGAAAGGTTTTTTATTTACAGATCGTTTTAATCATATCATTAACAATATTGCTGAGAATGGATTTATAAAAAAATGGCAAGAATATTTTTTTAATCATTATCAAAAAGATCAAATAGATTTAAAACCTACAAAAATGAAATTAAAGCGTATGAACTGGATATTTAAAGTATTTAGCTTAGGTTGTTTCATTTCCTATTTGGTTTTTCTAGGTGAATTAGTTACTTTTTATAATTATAATTATTAATATATATTGAGTATTTAGTAATAAAAACGTGATCAACAAAATGTGACCGAACAAAGACAAACACACGAGTTATGTCCGTTATAACTCTGCACGCCTTATTGTTTAAAATTATTTAAAATAGTTTAAAATAAAATAAATTTTTACAGGTATTTTGTTATTTTTGCAAATTCATTGAAATTATTAAAGCGTATACTAGATTAGAAATTTTTCATTTTTTACTTCCTAATAAAAAAAAAACGTTTTTAAGGAGCAAATGAAAGATTCATGAATGTTATCTAATAGAGGTTGTCAATATTTTGGTTTATCAATACGTCCACTGGCGCAATACTCATATCCCTGAGAAAGGAGGCAGTTGGAAAATGGTGATATACAGTGTTAAGTTGTACTGTATTGTATTCTAAGCTGGGGTGCACCCTAATACACCCATTTACCTAGAGATTTTTACAAAAAGATTTTTAAAAATAATATTTAATAAACCATCAATGTACAGTACGAGCAAGAGATAGTGACTTTAAAGCTTTAAAGCCAGCCGGCAATTTACAAAAAAAAACCAAGGAGACTGATACATTATTTTTAAAAATAGTAGAGGAACATTCAAGAGATTGGGTATACTTATTTTATTTTTACCTCCCCTTGATAAAAGGGAAGTATTGTTATCGTGAAAATTTAGATTTTCACGTTTTCGGGTCCCTAGATTACGAAAAACATGTTTTCCCCGTTTCGTCGGTCTGTCTGCCGTCCGCCGTCTGTTTGTTGGCGCGATAGCTCAAAAACGGCTTAAGCGAAAAACCTCAAATTTTGTATGCAGGTAAGGCTTCCTCTTGGCTCAAAACCAGTTATACTTCCGGTCAGATAAATATGGGGTGACCAGTTAAAAAAACATTTATTTTTAAAAGTCAGCAGATTTTGATAAAGTTGGTATCTGATCAAAGATAACAGATCATAAATTACGTTATTTATTGTTTCGGCCTTTACTTGATGAAAATCCATTTAATTTTGAAAGAGTAAAACCAAATTTGGTAGATTTTCACACTTTTATTTTAAAAATAAAAATTTTTTTTTTTTTTTTTAAACAAACACTAACATGACATATGTTTCGAAGTACAACTTCTTTTTCAAATGTGACTATTTACAATTCGGTATCCAATATATATACAAAATAATTTAACAAAACAAAGTACTTAAGAAAACATCAATAACATTACAAAATAAACTAACTATTTAAAGTAAATAAGGGTACTTAGGTAATTATAATATCCATCAAATAACAATAAGATAGCCCATTACCGGGATTATCTCACAGAAAACTGGGAAAGAGGTTTAATAAGGGTGAATTATTAATATCTAATTGATCATTTAGTAAGTTATCTGAATTTTTAAATCTATTTATTTCAAGTGTTTCTAAATGGTTTAATTTAAGGCGCTTATTTTCTACATGTAAAATTTCAAAGTTGTCTGTAAAAGAATGATTTTCAGCTAAAATATGATTTGAGTAAGTAGAATTATTTTTGTTTTTTGTATAGCTATTATAATGTTCGGAATAGCGTTTTTTGAAAGTACGGCCTGTTTGACCAATATACAATTTTGGACAACTACCACAATTTAATTTATATACCCCCGATTTATTATTAGGATTAATTTTACCCTTATTGTTTTTAATATACTTCCCAAGCGTATTATTGGTTTTAAAAGCTACGTTAATATTTTGGTTTTTTAAATATGATGATACCTTTTCACTAGGAGCTCCTATATATGTAAGACTCTTATATCTGCAATTTGGATCTTTAATTATGGGATAAACTTGTTGAATAGCCTGTTTAAAAAGTTTTTTCTCTAAAATGTTGTCTACTAACTTTGAATTAAAATTATTATTTACTGCGATTTGTTTAATGATATTTAATTCTTTTGTGAAGTTCTCTTTGGTAAGGGGAATATTCCCCTTATTTTATGAATAAAAGTTCATATGAACATATGTCCGCAACGGCTTCAATTTTTTGCTACTGGGAGTTGAAAATTTGTTTTTTAAAGAGATATTTTTTAATATATCTGAAAATAGTTTAGATATAATTTTCAATTTTGGCATGTGTTAATAGGATATAAAACCACATATTTTAGTTAGAAAATTTATTTTATTGCATTATCTGCAAACATGTCCTCTGATATTTTCTATAAAAAAAGTAGTACGCCACCGACATTTTTCCATGTTGATATTTTTACTCATTTGACTGGTCAATTCTACATCAATACGACATCTTGTATTTTTCTCGCCAGCCGCTCAGTTCTATATTAAAATAATTTAAATTAATCATCAATACTACAAAATGAAGAAATTTTAATTTAAATGACTAACGATAAAATAAAGTTTACTCAATCTCTTGAATGCTACTATTTTTAAAAGTGATGTATCATTCTCCTTAGCTTTTTTTTGTATGTTGCAGGCTGGCTTTAAAGCTTTCAAGTCACTATATCTTTTACTCGTACTATACTGAGATGAGCTGATACACGTTTTGGGTATTTTAGAGAACGATAAAAATATTAAACTCAATTCTACCTATGAGCAGGCCGGTGTATAAAAACTAAGATTACATAACAGAGATTTATTAACAGTTTTTTACAAAATCATGCCACATATAGAAATAATTTATAAGCAACTAAAGGCGATTAATAATGAGAATTTAATCGAGAGTATTTAAAGTGTGTAAATTGAGTTTTATTAATAAAACTCTGTAATATTAGTCTAAGCGCTTTCAGCCTATTAGGCCATCATCAGAGACTCTACAAAAGAGAGAAAAAAAACGGAGCTGTAACATTATAATCAACTCGTGATATTACTAAACATTGAATAAAAACCTTGAACACTTACTCGTCAAAAACTGTAGAAGTAGCATGAAACTTTATATTTAACTAAATTAAAAAGGACACAATCAAAGTTAAACAACATCTGCAAAACTTTGAAAATGCGATGCCAAAAATGCATGATGAAATGGACACAATTATTGATCAACTAGACTCGGAACTGTTAGAAAACGAAGATGAATCTGTAGCTCAGAAAAGGTAACGTTACCCTCGCTCCGATCTATTTGTTTCAACAAATAAAAAAAAGAAGCCATGGATGTTTGAGATTTCATTATAGAATATATTAGGGCTCGATTTAATTTTACATGACATCTGATAGCTACCGCATCATTAATGAAAATACATTTTATCGAATACCAAAATAACTTTTCTAAAAAATTACTTTCTGATACAGTTAAAATAACAATTCAAGAAAAAAAATCGTCTAAAAACAGAACTGCAAGTACTTTATATAGAGAAGAATTGCAAACCATTTCGGAAACCTTTCCACTCTTATCATTAGTTTCACAGAAAGATATGAGGTACAGTTCGCGTCATTTAAAACTGGTACACTTATTTTCCCAATGTAAAACCAACTTTACTTTTGAAAATGACAAAAGATTTGTCAAGTTTGTCAAAACGCATTGTTGCGATGCCAGGTCATTAGAGTAAGTTTGATAACATGTCATTTCCAAAATAGAAGATGGTTCGTTTACTAGACGACTGGCTCAAGAATTTAATAGAAGCAAAACCACGATTGAGAGCTTTACAAAAATGGGATAACAATCAAATTGTAAACAAAAAAAGAGGGACTGGTAAACCAGTTATAACTATAGCACAACAAGAGGGAACATTAACTATTTATTTACGGCAATATAGGCAAAAGTTGAAACAAACTTTAATGCTTCAGTAACAAAAGCATTATGGATAATTAGAAAAACTGATATAAAGAATTGTGTAGCTGAGCCGCCCCGAAAATACAAACTTAGCAAAGTAAATACGCTAATTAGAGTTATCTTAACCTTAAATTTTATTATGTTTTAAATGATTCAATAAAGCTTGGCAGAAGATGAAAAGTTATTAATAAATTTAATTAACTCAGTGCTTAGATTAAAAGAAATTATTAATAATGGAGCTATGACAAGTGTTATGTAGTTAAAATTCCTACCTAATGTGTTTATTAGACTATAATGATAATGACTAAAGTATGTTTCCTTTTAAAAGTAATTTAGATAAGATATGTTATAAATAGGAACCTCGACTTCAAAAAGGTAGCATTGTGGTTACTGAAGTCTTGGTGTAAACTAGTATTTGTATACCACTGTTCATTTTAACTTTAAATAAACTTTTTAAAAACGGTAAAGGTGTAATAAAAAACATAATTCAAGATAATAATTATTTATTTCATTTGTTTCGAATTGTAAATGAATTTAAATATTACACTTATTCATTTTTAACTGCATTAAATTTTAAATTTTTACATTGCGTTTTATTGCTTTATCAAATTTATTTGTATGATTATATTATCTACTAATATTTTCGTTGTGCTGGCAACGTTATTCTAGAAAATATAACCTAAAAAGTAGTTTAACTTTGAAACATTTTAAAAGATCAATTAACACAGCTTGAAAAGCACGATTTTTTGTTGAGAAGAGTTGTACCACTTTTATATGACGCGAAGTGTACACTTTTTAGGAAACTATTAAGATACTGGCAGTTTTAGTGATAACACCTATTTCAACATACGCACCTGAAAGATGCTTCTCTATGTTAGAGAGGATAAAAACTTTTTTACGCAACTCAATGAAAGAAGAAAGACTAAGTGCATTGGGAAAGTTATCAGCTGAAAAAGTGTTTCCCAACAACATTGAAGACTTTAATAAACGAGTTATTGACATTTTCGTTAGTAAAACAGAACGGAGACTATATTTCAAATATCGTTCAGTGCAAAATCTGCTTCATTTTACTGTATAGCTTAAGAATGCAATAAATTAGTACTCAATACTAATTCTGGTAAGCTTTTATTTATTATTTTGAAAAAAAAAAACTGTAAATACGCGTGTTTTTAAATAAAAATACCTAAAAAAATTACCCGATGCTTATTTTTTGAAATTTGGCCGAGGCACGCAAAAATGTTTCGTCTCCGGCGAGGCACTTGCGTGATACATTGGACTGGCACCATCTGCGTGCTAAGTCACGAGCCGCCACTGATTAATATCACCAACTAATAAAAATCCAGTTCAGAATAGTTTGTTCAAGAAAATGTTCTAAACTCGAGATGAAATGTTTAGGTGTATTTGATGGAGAACGGAAAATGTTTCTTTAAATTTTGATAAAAATCAGTGTTTTGTATAATGTTCAAATTTTTTCAACAAATTTAAATGATTTGTCTCCACCACCACTGTGAATAATTAAATGTTGCTGTAATGCAGATTTGAACTTAAAACATTTCGAACAAATGTCACAGTTGAATGGTTTATCATCACTGTGAATGATTAAATGTTTCCGTAAGTTAGATTTACTATTAAAAAATTTGGAACAAATATCACACTTGAATGGTTTCTGGCCACTGTGAATGATTAAATGTGTCCGTAAGTTAGATTTACTATAAAAATCTTTGGAACAAATGTTACACTTGTATGCTTTTGCACCACTGTGAATTATAACATGTGCGCGCAAGCTATTTTTATGAGTAAATTCTTTGGAGCAAACGTCACACTTGAATAATAACTTTTCACCACTGTGATTTGTTAAATGTGCCCGTAAGCTACATTTATGTTTGAAACTTTTGGAACAAATATCACACTTAAATAACTTTTCACCGCTATGAATTATTAAATGTGTCCGTAATTTAGATTTATAAGTAAATGCTTTGGAACAAATGTCACATTTGAATGGCTTTTCAACACTACCACCGCCCCTATGAATAATTAAATGTGTCTGTAAGTTAGATTTAAAATTAAAACATTTGGAACAAATGTCACATTTGAATGGTTTTTCGCCACTGTGAATGATTAAATGAGTCCGTAAGTTGGATTTATTATTAAAATCTTTGAAACAAATGTCACACTTGTATGGTTTTGCACCACTGTGAATTATAAAATGTTTGCGCAAACTAGAATTCTGAGTAAATTCTTTGAAACAAATATCACACTTAAATAGCTTTGCATCTCCGTGAATTATTAAATGTTGCTGTAAGTTAGATTTAAATATAAAACCTTTGAAACAAATGTCACACTTGTATGGTTTTTCACCATGGTGAATTAATAAATGTCTTTGTAAGGCACCTTTTCTATTAAAACATTTAAAACAAACGTCACACTTGTATGGTTTTTGACCACTGTGAATCATTAAATGTTGCCGTAAGTTAGATACATTATTAAAACCATTTAAACAAATGTCACACTTGAATAGCTTTTCACTACTGTGAATGATTAAATGTCTCTGTAAGGTAGATTTAATATGAAAACATTTGAAACAAATGTCACACTTGAATGGTTGTTCCTCATCGCTGTGATTTTTTAAATGTCTCACTAAGGATGATTTATATTTAAAATCTTTGTTGCAAATGTCACATATGATCGGTTCTTTATTAATTTCGAAACAAGTGTCAGACTGCAATGATTTTTCATTAACGTTGTCCATGCTTTTTTGCTGCAACTCTTTAGAAAAAAATAAATATTTCAACGGTTTGTCGCCAATGCGATTCTTAGTTCTATTTTTCACTAGATGAATAAAAAAATGTTGAAAAACATCAGTTTTTTTCAATAATTTCCCACAAAACTGACAAACTACGTAATGCTTGTCAAAATGTCCATCAATATGGGTCGATCTTGAAGAGGAAGAGTAATCTGCAAATAAAAAAAGTTGTTTGAAATTGACCGCCCAACTAACAAAATGTTTTATAATTGTTGTTAGAAAAACTATAATAGATTTTCATATCAAGGTTTTTAGATATTTATACGACAGCTGTGGACCACCAGTAACGCCTCGGTATGTAGAGCCAAAACTATTTGATTTTTTTAAATTCATTTTCATGGCGAGATATATATATATATATATATATATATATATATATATATATATATATATATATATATATATATATATATATATATATATAAGCGCGACAAATTAAAAATTATTTCAATTATACAGGGATCTCTAGGAAAGTGATACATATTAAATTTAGATTAGTATTTTATTTTATATTTGAATTACCTTCGCTTTTCCGATTATAACACTATTAAATACTATACAGGGTATTTCACACGCTATAACTAGTTTTATATGAAACTCGTATTGATTTCAATGACATGTATACTGCAAAAGAAACAATTAAAAACCAATTGTCTGCGGTAAAACGTTTTCGATATTAGTCAACATTTAGGTTTCCCATTTAAAAAAACCTAACTTTGATATGTATCACTTTCTTGGAAACCCATGTATAAATGAAATTATTTTTAAATTGTTGCCTTTTCTGATATACATCTCGCTGTGAAAACAGATTTTAAAAATCGTCGTATTGGTGGTGAAAGGAGCTAAGCCACACTTTTAGGTAAAATGAGTTAACTGCACCATATCAATTAAAAAACTATGAAAAATACAGTGGTGAAAAGAGCTGAGCGATTCTGTAATTATAAGCTTAAATCCGGTAAACTGTGAAAGAAGCTAAGTGAAAATACATATTATTCTTCACCAATACCCAATCACTATTGTATGGTAAAATTCTTTAGTGGTGAACAGAGCTAAGCCGCATAGTTACAGAGCAGCGCATTTGTTTTGTTTGAAACATGTGGCATAGCCATTTTTATAGTTGACAAGTTCATTTTTCAAGAACACGTCGCGAGGTTTTTAAAACGTATTGAGCTGATCGAGTGCAATATTTTGAAGTAGTTTGTGAAAAAACCAAAACAAGCCTAGTATGTAACTTGATACTTGATATTTTATCTATTTGTTATGTGTTTAAGCTCAGTTGATTTTGGGCGTGGGTTAGGATATTAAATAACTTTGAAAAAGAAGTTGGGCACCACTATATTTAAAACTTACTATACTTGACTTTAGATTAGTGATAAAAATATAGAAAATCACTAACCACTAACAAATTATATTTAAACCAAGTTTTAGATAAGGTAGTAACAAATTCTAATTCACATAGTTTTACTTCAAATTTAAGATGATTTATTTAAAAGCACACTTATCTTTTGTAACAGGAGGTAGTAATATAAGGAATGTGATGTGCATGGTATATTTCAGGCCTTCTTCAAATGGATTCGGGATCCTTATTCTTAATTCTGGACATGAACGATCTTGTGAAATTTGGTATTCTAACTTAACTCGAAACGTGTCGATTTTCTATAGGTGAACCAAACCACGGTCTTCAGATTGCACCAAACTTTTAGGTATAAAAACCATAAAACTTCTAGATATAAATTCACATAAACTGTCTAGATATAGATCCAAATAAACCGTCTGGATATAAATCTCCATAAACCGTCTGGATATAAATCTCCATAAACCGTCTAGATATAGCCAATGCTAAAAAGAAAAGGTTAAAATGTTAAGACAGGAAATAGGAAATTGGAACATGATTTAAATAAAATGCTTCTAACTAATAAATGAACAATTTAAAACTATTAACTGAATAATTTCACAGAGACTACAATTAATATGAAAAGGAAACATCTTATTTAACATATTTAAACATAGTAAAGCATAATATCTTATTTCAAAAAAAATAATATATAAATTATCCATATGTGTTACTCATTATTGATAGGTATTGAGGTTATGTCGGAACTTAACAATTTATTTAAAAAAATCTTTATATAAAATATATATATTTAACAATATATTAGTATTAAAACTTACCTTATAAAATCAGACGGATTATACGATAGATAAAAATTATTTAGTACATCAGATGGCCAAGATAATTTAAAATGAAATCAGTTGATTCGTTGACATTCAAGTCAAAAATGATTTTCACAGTATGAATCAAGAAAGAAGAAAACGACAAATGACATTTGAGTAGAGGTGAATTTGTCAAAATAACGAATAACGGTTCCAACCGTTACAAGTTATAATAGACAATCGCTCTTAGCGTGAATGATTATTGTTGGCGGTACCTACTTATACATAAGTTGTTTTTATATTCCGTTACTAGTTTTGTAAATCTGTTAATTTGTGATTATTGTTAGAGACACCTAATATAGTTATTGTTATAAAAAGGACCTAAAGTTTGGTTATATACAGAGCAATGGCACATAAGTCGCGCGGCAAATTCTTGTTGAGCTATGTAGCGGTCTCAATAAAAAAGAAAACAGTACAGGTAAGATGATATAAAAATCTTTAAAAATGTGTTGACTGGTACATTGCTTTTTACTTGCGGTGTTTGAAACACAGGTACACTAGAAAAAATAACAAGCATTTAAAGTATAAATGTAATCCGATTATTTATTGAATTTTATACATTTTAAACTTCTGAACAAAGCGAAGTCTTATGTTTTGGCTTTGTCCTTCTGTCTGTCCATACCCATGTTTCAGTGACCAATCGGTAAGAGCTATTGATAAGCTTTGTGTAGCTTACAAGTATAGCAATATAGAAGACGCAGTTAAAAGGGAACAAAATATTGAATATGGACAAATCAGTAGTGAGTTAGAAAAACCTTTAGTTCCACAAAATGAAAAAACACCAAACCTTGAAGAGCTGGAAGTACCTGCAGTCCTAGAAAGTGGAAATTCTAAACAAAACAACAGTGAAGATGGAGAATATTTTGTTTCACAAAATACATTAAGTGGTAAATATCATTACTATAATTTATTGATATTAGTAGGTATATTATGCACATTTATTTATTGATGGCTTTTATGACTTGAGTATGAGAATTACGACACGAGTGCCTTAATTGCATTAAATGTAAGATGCATACAAAAATTTTTCTACGTCCATCAAGCCGAAATAAAGAAGTTGCCCCTTTTTAAACTAAATTGTAATTTTTATTTTATTAGATACGAGTAAGGACAATCTCTTTGCTGGATCAGACTTAAATGAAGATCCCGATTACATTGAAGAACAGTCCACATCTGATTCTTCCTCCAGCAAAAATTCAATATTTCAAGATTATTTATCTCTTACCGATGAAAGATTTAGATGGAGCTTCATTAGTAAATGTGTTTCAAAGAAAGTATCAAAAAGGCGGTATGTATTGGCTAATCAAACAGATCATTTTTCCAGACGGCAACATACTTTAGTATACACCTTAACATCTACAAGTGGAACACACCAAGTTTGCAAAAAAATGTTTCTTGGTACTTTAGATATTTCTGGAAAGAAAATTGAAACCGTTATAAAAAAGACCTTGGAGACTGGAGTTGTAGAAGGTGATAAAAGAGGTTTAAATCCTGCTACCAATAAAATTGCAGAAGGCCGTAAAGATATTGTACGAAGTCATATAAATTCAATTCCGGTAGTTGAATCACATTATTGTAGGAATTCTTCAAAAAGAATGTACCTCCAAACAGGCTTATCAGAAACTCGCTTGTATCAAGATTACTTAAAATTTTGTAAAGAGCGCCAGGTGATACCTGTCACTTCCTCTTTTTACAAGCAATTTTTACTAGTGAATATAATTACGGTTTCCACAGGCCCAAAAAGGACCAATGTGATTATTGTGCCTTGTTTAAGAATAAATCAGAAGATGAAAAATTGAGGTGCCAACATGAATCCGATTTACACATTTTGAGAAAACAAGAAGCCCGTGAACACAAAAAGGCAGATAAAGAACTGGCCCGTAATGATTTAGGCTTTAGGGCGTATACTATGGATTTAGAAAAGATCTTACTCACACCTCAACTAGGAATTGGACAATTGTATTACAAAAGAAAATTGAAAAGCTATAATTTTACGGTATATACTCTTGCTGATAATAGTGTCATAAATTACATGTGGCACGAAACTGATGGAACTAAAGGAGCATCAGAAGTAGCTTCATGCTTGTGGTATTTATTTACCGACTTACCTCCAGAAGTCTCTGAAGTGACATTTTATTCAGACACTGCTTCCGGGCAGAACTGAAATACAATTTTGTCAGCTACGTTTTTAAGAGCCTTGTCTCTATTAGATAACCTAAAGGTAATCAATCAAAAATTTATGGAATCTGGACATTCAGAAATGGAATGTGACAGCGTCCATTCAGCTATCGAAAATAAAGGAAAAAAATTGATATATTTGTTCCCGATCAATGGTATACAGTCGCAAGGACCGCAAAATTAAGTAATCCTCCCTATATAGTAAGAGAAATGGACTATACTCAGTTTTTAGATTTTAAAACTTACAGCCAAACATTGATAACAAATAAAAATAAAAATGTGGATGGCAATATTATGAGGTGGTTAGATGTTAAATGGTTGCAGTTTAGAAAAGATTCACCATTGCTAATTTATTACAAGAACCAGTTGAGCGACAATGAATTTAAACAATTGTGCATTAGAAGGCCTACTCGTAAGGAAAATACTATAAATAATGTAAAACAACTGTACCAATCTCGTCTTCCAATTGATGGCAATAAATTAAAGGATTTAGTGTCTTTATGCAACTCAAATAAAATACCACCCGTTTATCATCAGTTTTCCCAAAATCTAGACTCTACTGAGCGTAGCAACTCCGATCATTCTGAGTAGATTTAGTAAAATACTTTTAATAAAAACAATAATTGTAAGTGGTTATTTTTATTGTTAATGATATTATTAGTATTATTAATCACTTATATTATAGTGGTGAAAGAAGCTAAGTTCTAATTATCTAATAATTAATAATTATACAACTTTTTTTTACATTTTTTCAAACCACTCTTAAAATAAAGGACCTGTTTTCGTTTGTACCAAATTTCATCATATTCAGTAAATAAATAGCTTAGATATAAATCAAACATTGTTTTAATTTAAAAATTACAAACTTAATATCCCATTTGCTCCATTTAGTAAATGTGTGGCTTAGTTCCTTTCACCACCAATACGACGAAATATCAAATAGTTTTTGGCTCTAGACAGGAGTTACCGTGTCCCAACCTGTATAACGTGAAAGGACCCAATATGAACACATTTTAGTTACTTGTAAAAGTATTGTTGACTATTTATATTAGTCTTACTTGTAAAAGTATATTATTCTTATAACACGCTATAAAAATGTTTTGTTTTTGTTATAGTCTCGTTAGGCGCTAATAGACATTGCTGTCATCGGTTATTAAAACATATAATAATATACACAGCATATTCAATAACAGCTACTCATCTTTCAGCGGCATCTTTTGAAGTTTGAAAGTCAAATAGCTATAGCCCTTATAACGGCAGCAAACTTAATTTCATTGGTATTTGCATTTGCGTAATTTCTGCAACAATCGCACGTATCTTTAACTTTTAATTAAGTAACCACATACATTTTTGACAAAAATGTTCTCTAATCATCGCTGCAGTAGTCCGTAATAATAAATCTTTTTCCTACGACCACTTAGGAAAGTGACACATATCACACTATATAGTCCTATGGAAAGTGTCCTATATCACACGCGTATGACTAAGAATTTACTTTCCACCCAAGTGAGAATATGTTACTTTCCGCAGTAGTTGTCAAAAAATGTCAAACGCCTAATTTCTATTTTGATCTATGTAATGTCCATATTAATACTAAAATCGATATGATTGTTAAATTATTGAAATTGTTTTAAATTAGATCCTAGATATTTATCTTTAACAATTATTATTAAAATAATTTTAAAATAACTAAGATTATGTTTGCTCTTTAATTTGGGTAAATACATAACCGATTAGATCATTCAATTGACGTAAGGCCCATTAGCTCAGTTGGTTTAGACGTCGAACTTATCAACTTTGCCATTTTTTGACCGCGTTCAATCTATGGTTCAAATCCTGGCGGAGCCGAATTTTTTTTTTGTTTTTTTTTTTTATTTTTTATTAGTTTTTTTTGTTTAGAAAATATGAAAATTGAATAAATACAATTATTGTTGATTATTTTTTTAAATACATTTTAATTAATATAGTAATAATAACCTTGGTTTTACATTTTTTTGATATTATTTTGTAAGCTAATTTCTATTTTGATCTATGTAATATCCATATTAATACTAAAATCGATATGATTGTTAAATTATTGAAATTGTTGTAAATTAGATCCTAGATATTTATCTTTAACAATTATTATTAAAATAATTTTAAAATAATGTTTGCTCTTTATTTTGGTTAAATACATAACCGATTAGATCATTCAATTGACACAAGGGCTGTTAGCTCAGCTGGTTAGGACGTCGAACTTATCAATTTTGCCATTTTTCGACCGCGTTCAATCTATGGTTCAAATCCTGTCGGGGCAGAATTTTTTTTTTGTTTTTTTTTATTTTTTTTTTATTTTTTTTAGTTTTTTTTGTTTAGAAAATATGATAATTGAATAAATACGATTATTGTTGATTATTTTTTTAAATACATTTTAATTATTATAGTAATAATAACCTTGGTTTTACATTTTTTTGATGACATTATTTTGTGGTCGTAGGAAAAATATTGTACATCACTTGTGTGAAAAGTGATTTTCCACACTCGTGTGATAGTCGCACTCGGCTTGCGCCTCGTGCGACTATATTTCCCACTCGTGTGAAAAATTTCACTTTCCACACTCGTAATGTAATATACTATTTTCAACGCGCACAGCCGACCTTGTAATAGATCGGCGTTACCTTGCAATAAAATGTTAATTTCAAAACAATTTTGACTAGCTCATAGAAATTTAACACCAAACATTACTTACCTTATACAAATTAAAAAGAAATGAGCACATTAACCATAGTTTTCTCAGTCGTGAACTCGGCTTTTCTGATAGACACCTCTGGGATAATAGTTTTCTGGGACAGAGGGGCGCCAATAATTCGCTTTTTTTATTTTTAGAAAGCTAGTGAGAATTATAAACTCTAGCTTTGTCAAAAAGATAAAATGTAATTTGAGTAAAAGAGAATTGTTGTATCCTTAAAAAAATAAGATTTACTGAGATATCTTTAAAATGACATTATTAAAAAACTTACCACTATATTTTGCAGTCCAAGCACTCAACTTTTAGTTCAAGTTATCAGATGAGAAATGAATTTTAATGAAAAGATTCTAAAATTGGGAGCCAGCCAGATCCCCACCAAGAGAAATTTCCCTCTCTAAGCGCCAATAATTAAATGGTAAATCAATCTGATACTAATTTATACAGGATGTCACACAATTAAAATAACATTTTTAAATGGAATTTTAAAATGTTACAACCTTTGTCTTTCAGGTTCAAACCGCTCTTAAATATTTGATGGTAAATCTGATACCTATTTTTAACAAAATTTCAGTCGTATCATCTTCGCAGTTCTGTTCCTGAATGCATTACAATAAGACAAATAAGTTTTTTAAATGCTCGCATAAATTGGATAGGCGAAGGATTCACATAAATATCGGCAAACTCCACCAAAACAATTTTCAAAGCAGGTTTGATGTGTTCGTTTTGTTAACAAAAACTTCATGCATTCTGATTTTAAATTTTCGCATAAATGTACTTATTCGTAACTCAAAAAAAAAAAAACTAGAATTAGAACTCGAACTACGAATGTTTGAATGTTGGTTTACAAGCAAATTGATTTTGATTTTAAATAACCAATCAATATGACGTTTTCAAAATTATATTTAATCAGAGACAACACAATCATCTTTTCTTATAACTATAGTTACAGTTCCATAAGTCATTTTTTAAATCTAACTTTTCTAAATTCCCTGAATACTTTTCTGCTAAACTATCGAAACTTTTCTTAACGTCACAGTCCCGACGACAGATATCTGCCAAGAAAGATGCGAACTATCCATTTTATGCCGAGATAAGTAGCTAGTATTGAATAAACTGTGCCTTGGTCTGCAGAGCCAAAACTATATATATTTTTAATCAGTTTTCACAACAAGCTGTACATCAGAAAAGGCAAAAATTTCAAAACAAATTCAATTAGACAGGGTTCTCCAAGAAAGCGATACATATCAAAGTTATCTTTTTTAAAATGGGAAATCCTGTTTTTTTATTTCATATTTGATTTTCCTTTGGCTCTCCCATTATAACAATGTCAAATATTATGAGATTATACACGCCATAACACAGTTTTATGTATTTAATTATTTAACATACACCACTCTACGGTTTTTCCATTTACAGAGTGGGAAAAATACAATATTTATATTATTCCAACACAGAACATAAGTATACATATAAAAATATAGAAAACAAGTATAATAAGACTAGCCAATATAAAAAAGAACAGTACAATTAAAAATTAGTATATTATGCAACGATCATGTAATGATGGTTATTAATACACGAGCATTAACCGGGATACGAAACGAGCCAAAGGCGAGTTTCGTATGGTTTATGCGAGTGTTTTAATAACCATTACATGAGAGTTGCATACGCTATTTTTTCTACACCCGATAAATAATCAAGACCTATAAATATTATATTTATATTGGTATTGAACACAATAAAAGTAATTACTCGTATTTCTATAAAAAATTCTACAAAATTGTAATTAATGGTATTACTTCAGGTATTGGTATTTCCCTAGATTTTTGCGGTAAAATATTTTGTACTGTATTTTCTGCTTTCTCCGATATGTGTGGAGGAGTCTTCTATATCGCTAATATCAGACATTTTAATATTATAATTATCGAAGTTTAGCTACCTACGAAAATTTAATACGTTTTGACAACTAAAATAATTACATAGGAACCTAGGACAAACGTCAAACAGCATGCTTGATTGAAAAATTGTAGGTTTCTATTGATTAAAAATCTGTATCGTAATGAAAAATCTGTATCATAATGGGTATCATTATGAAACGGATTATGGGCATATAAGTGCATTATTATAATACGGGTGTAGAAAAAGTACATTATATCACTATTATTAATTACTAATTAAAATATATATGTGACAACTTAAAAAAACCATGGGAGGTCAAAGAAAGTAGTGATCACATACACAGAAAACTAATTTATACACGTACACTATTTGAATGCTAATTTTTATAATTTGACGATAGATTATTACATTTATTGAACAATTAAAACTATCAAAATATTTGGAGCTATCTTGCAATGCATTGTAATTGTTACACATAAAATATAAAGAAGACTATTTTAAATTATTGGTCTTAGGAGTGGATAAGTAAAATGTTGCCGAGTGCCTAGAATTTTCACGAGGAACAGGAAAGTTTTTTTTTTTTTTAATTTGGTGTCATCGGCGTCGACTACTACGGCATTAGCCTCGTGTTCTGTGCAGGCTTTGTTACTGTTTCCCAGCGCCACTTTAGGAACAGCACTGTTAATTAGAACCCAACAGTGAATAGTCGAGTGGGGAATCCTACCTATGCATTAGAATTAATATTTATTTTTTTTTTAATTAAATAAAAAGTCCTGCCACCGGTAGGATTCGATCCTGAGACTTTTCGATCTCAGAGTCATGACTCTAACCACTGAGCCAACCCACCCCCTAGGAAAGTTAATTAAATTTAAAATTTCAGAAAAGTCTGTTTTGGAACTTATTATTTTGTGTAAGAAACATAGATAATTTATATGTGTACGATCTTGAAGAGATTTCAATGACCTGTATACTACAAAAGACACAATTGAAAACATATTTTTGTCGGTAAAAGGTTTTCGAAATTAGTCAACATTTTATGCCGATGTACTACTTTTTTATTTCGAAACAAATCTATACAGGGCGAGTCAAAACTCATATATCATTTTCTCCTTTTTGACACCCTTTATTTTATATCACCATTTAAAAGTACATTAAATAAAGACTTATTTGAGTTAAGCATCTCCTATACCCAAAGTTAATAATTTTGGGAATTTGAGCAATCACTAGTAATCAATAAAAATCGCACGCAGTCAGTTGACATTTCACCAATTCGCCATTGTGCTTTGTCTAGGCCAACTAAGCCATCACGTGTAAAATTAAACAAATTGCATTTACGTTTATCGAAAGTGTCGTTCCATCAATTATTATTAATTTTAAAATGCCATTTTTGGCAAAGTTCATCTAATTTCTAATCTGATCTAATAGAAGATAGTTCCAAGGTGGTCCAGAATTGTCTTTATTTCACCTGATTTTTTTTTAATGCATAATAAAATTGTTTGTAATTTATTATAGGGGGTCATACACGTTTTGATTAGGGTTTTAAATGTATTTTATTTAAAAGGAATTAATTTATTGACAGAATACATTTTTTACTTTCCTGTCTGTATACAGATAAGAAAAGTATAGGAATCATGATTTTTTGACGAATTTTTACGTTTTGGGGTTCCGTAAATCCGTTTTGACTATTTTCGCAATGATGTATGTGTGTGACTGTATACTCAATAACTCGTGAACGGATAAAGAGAAAAACACTAAATATTAAACTTAAGCTTTGATTAATCCTCTAATAATGAGTGAATTACATTTAGGCATAGTAGGAAAATCTGGGAGGGGTTACTTTATTGGGGTCGTTTTTCTACTACGAATATTTGTTATTTACGCTTGGAGAAGAAAATTATTTAAATTAAAGTTGCTTGTGTTGTTCTATAATTTTTATCCCATAGGTAAATAATTTTCCTAAAATTGTTCGTATTCAAAAATTTTTACCAAAAGTGCATATTTAGAATTTTTAAGAAAATTATTCAAATAAAAGTGGCTTGTGATGTTTTTCTCTATAATTTTTTGTCCTATACATGATTTGTGCCGTATTCGAGATATTTGAGGAAAAGTGCAAATTTCGAATATGGTGAAAACTCAAAAACGGTTAAAGAGAAAAACAAAATTTTAAACGTAAGCTTTCATCCATTCTCCAATGAGCTGATTAGTTTTTGGGCATACTCAGAGCACTTTGTAAAGGGACGTTTTTCTGCTTAATAGAATTATTTAGTATAGATCCAAGTAGCCGTTACCCAATAAGTTTCTTAGCGAGGTCCAACGTAGAGGACTGTACTAAATTAAGTTCATTAAATATTAAGGTTTGCTTTGGTTATAAATTTCTTGTTGTTACTTAACTCTATATTACTATTAATTTTTCATAGGGTTTGTAAAGTATCAAATAAATAAATATATGTTATTTACACTTGAAGAAAAAAATTCTTCATTTAAAAGTTGCTTGCGATATATTTCTCTATAATTTTTATCCTATACATAATTTTCCAAAAATGGTCCATATTCGAGAAATTTTACAAAAAGTACAAAATTCGAATTTTTTAAAATAAACTTTAAAAAACAAACAAAAAAAATTAATTTACGATATAAGTATTCGTAAATATACTCGAATATCTTGAAATGTTTTTATTTACCGATTCTTCGCAAGAATCATTCATTTTTAATTATATTATTTAATCTCAATAACTAAAAAATATATTGACAATTAGTTTGACAGAATTGTGACTAGTGATGTAAAATACCCAGGTATTTATTTGTGTGGAAAAATTCCCGAGAAAATACCCAAAAATATTTACTCAAAATGGGTAAATTTCTCGATATATATTAAATTTAAGCAATTGGTATGAAAAATATTTATTAAAATTAAAACCTTTATTTCATAATATCAGAATTGTGTATACACTTCAATGTGTGTTTTTCCATTTTATTCACATTTGGAAACTCAAACCGTTTATTGCAAAATTTGCACACCACTGCTTTTTCTTTTTTGTTGTAAAATTGCCAAACAACTTTTCTCCTTCTACTCATAATGAGAGCAGTGAAGATTGACTGAGTATTAACAAATAATATCACCTGCTTTGTAGATTGACTATGAGTATTGATAAATAATATCACCTGCTTTGTGCTTTATAACATTCTTGTCATAACTACCATGTATTATAACATAAGCAACAAGCATTAAATTATTGTAGGTTATGTTTTTGGGTAGGTAAATATCTCTTGGAAAAATACCGGGTAAATACCCTTAATTTATTTACCTATCCACTAGGTATTTACCCAACTCACATCACTAATTGTGACTAATTTAACATATTAAAAAATGAAGTTAATTCAATAAAACAAATTTCATTGTTGTTTTTACGTCTTATACAAACCTCAGTTTTTCTTTTTTTTTTGTACTGGCCATACATGTCCTATACAAAATTTAGTTCTCCTGATATAACACCCAGCTAATGTTTTTTTACTGGAAACCAAGTAGAAAGCCATACATTGTAAAAATCATTGAAAAAATAGTGGCAATCCATACGGAAATCGCCGCAATCAGTACGGAAATCGCCGCAGTCAAGGCATAAATCAGCGCAGTCACGAAAAATCTATTGAAGTCATGTGGAAATCACCGCAGTAACTAAAAATCTGTAGGAAGTCACATGGAAATCACCGCAGTCATCCAGAAATCGCCAGAAGATTGCGGAAATCATGTCTGTGAATTCGGCAATACATGTACATTTTTACAAAAAGTGATTCGCCCTTAGGATACATCAATGTCATATCAATTTTAACCTGGACTGATTATAAAATAACTAATAATAGAAACTAAACCTGATCGAATACCGAGTATAGATTTGGGTTAAAATTCAAACGTAATAGTAAAAAATAACCTTTTAACCTGGCTGTTAAAATTAACTAAAATGTTACAGAATGGACCCCTCAGTCGATAATAAATTACAGCTGGTTAAATTCTAAATATTAATTAACAAACAGTATATTTCTTATTAACCAGTAACCAGTTAATTTTTCAATAATTTTATTTATTTGGCTGATCAGTATTTTTAATTAATTCTTAAAATTAAATTATTGTTTCATGCTGCTAGCAATAGAACGTCACCATTTTTATTTTTTCTCTTACACGACACAAATTAATAATTAAAAATCATTGGTGATAATACCCATAGAAAACATAATATATTTGATGCACACCGAATTTTAACAGTTTAAATGCATTCAATTAATAGATTAAAATCAAAGAATGTTCATGACTTCGAAAGAAAAGATTCAGCTTGTTAATTAATTACATAAACCAGCTCGAAAAAATATCTTAGATGAAGTCAATCAAAGGTTTAGATGACTTATAGCAAATGGATTTAGCTGAAATGAGGTTGTATTGATATCAGAACAGATGTTTTAAAATGATTATAGTAGCAATAGATTGTTTTTCAAACTTTATTTGTACACGACCTTTAAAGACGAAGACAGGTGAAGAGATTACTCAAACATGTTCGGATAATACTAGCACATACAAAACGGTGTCCGAAAAATCTTGAGACTGATCAGGGAAATGAGTTTTACAAACTTCAAAGCTTAATGAAAAAACGCTATATTAATCACTATAATACGTACAGTACGGAAAAGGCTGCTATGGATGAAAGAGTGATAAGAACACTCAAAAATAGACTATACAAATATTTTAGTTTAAATGGTACTTATAAATGGATTGATGTTTTACCTGAAATTAGCAAATCTTACAACCGTACCAAACATTCTTTGATACAATGCAAGGCCTTCTGAAGTGAACAAGTCTAACGAGAAAGAGATTTTCAATAAATATTATAGCATTTAAAAATAGTCGGTCCACGAAAATTGAAAATTTGAGATATTGTACGCATAAGTAAAGCTAAATATTTGTTTGAAAAAGGTTATACACCTAACTGTACTACTGAATTGTTTAAAATAGCTCAAATTAAAATTAAAAATCCCATAACTTACCTATTGGAAGACATGATGGTGCTCCGATTAAAAGCGTTTTTTATGAAGAAGAATTACAGAAAACTGCTCATCCTGACACCTATCTTATTGAGAAGGTATTACGTCGTAATGGTAATAAAATGTATGATAAATGGCTTGGACTTAAAGGTAACAATTGGACTGAAAACAGTGATTTCGTATAGAAACTTATGGAAAAAAGAATAAATTTCTATAAATCAGAGACATTTTATGCTAATCATTAATTTAGCAACAACGCTGATTAGGAGCTATAAATAAAATCTTAAATTGTTTTTCATCGTTAGTCTTCAACATGAGATAGTGTAATCGAAGTAACTTTAATAAATAGTGATTTGCTAACAATGGAAGAATATGATCGTGACTTAAATGAGATTTTAAATAAGTACGAAGAGGCTACCAAATTCAAAAATCATTCAATATTTCTAGCAGAAGGATTTCAAATTAGTTGTGATCTTAGTCCAGCTAGAACATTTAGTCCAGTTATTTTAACTCAACCGTACAAATTATATAAAATTTCGTTTGGCATCTACGAACACGTTTACGGAGATGATTATTCAAAAACTAACTAGTTTTTCAACGAGCCGCTTGATCAATATGATGAATATGATGCAGTTAATTTTCCGTGTGGTGATTTTTGTAAAATAAATCAAGTTGTTTACGATTCTACAAAATTTCTTGAAGTATGTAAACATAACGTCAATTTTTACTTGACTTAAAGATGTTATATCCATACTAGATGTAAACACACAACTTATATCACACCGAATAGATACGTATGTTAACAACCTTAAATTTTTGTGAATATTACTATTATATTATAGATTTAGTTAAATCATATTATAAGGATAATTATAATTACTTAAATGCTCTAAAACTTTTATACGGTTTTTGTGATGGGTCAGGTAATAGTATGTTAAGCAATTCTCTTAGGGAATACATATTGTAATAAAATAATTTAAAAATTAATTAAATAAAGTTTTAAATGTACTTATTATATTATTTGAGTAGAATAGTTTTTAAAAAAGGTGAAACAGATAATTAATTTAAAATAATTTTTTATTTATTGTTAATGTTATATAATATAATACAATAGGGAAACAAAGAAAAGTTTTTTAAATATAATAGAGTATTGTTTTTATCCACTACGCTAAAAAATCAAAATCGTCAGAATCGTAAACATCAGTAAATCTTCGTCGTTTGGGGATCTGCTTTTACTCATGTAAATTATTAATAAAATTATGTTTATACTTTATGAAACAGCGAAACAGCTGTTAGACCCAAAATAAACCTACAAAATGTGTAATTATTTTCCCTTTAGCTTCATCTTTCATTAATCCTAGAACTTTTTGGAGAAATATTATAGGATTTATCTATACAATAATCAGAAGTATCAAATTTTGATAAATTAGCTCTTATAATTTCATTATACGCATCATCACATTGTAATTCAAAATAAAACTATCTGTATCACGTACATTAATTTACATTTTTCGGCACCTAATTTATATAACATGTTTGTAATGAAAATCGTATATACATAATATTGAGAGATCTAAAATTGTCATTCCCACCTAAAGAGGATTATTAAAAATAATTTGTGTTTTTTTTTAATTCAATAGCTACTAAATCATCATCGAAAATTGTCCGACTATGGAATCTAAAACTTTACATCAAGTTTTTAGCTCCATAACGTTGATTCCAGAAATTAACGACTTTAACTACACAATGTTTTCGAATATTCTTCATTGTCTTACTAAACACTGCATTATTAGCTAGTTTATAAAGATTTATTTATATCATTTATAACTGCAGCTCTAAGATGAATATTTAACTCGATATAAGGTTTCAACCAAGTTGATTATTTAAATGTCAAAATTTTACGTATTTTTTCAACACTAAACCGTTAGCTAAAGCCTGCTTTAAATTACGATAATGTAATGTATACCCTGATTTATTATTAAGTGTAGTCATCGATTTATTTAACTTTGATCCTGGTGGTTCACGATGTTCAGCAGCAAATGGAAAAGCCTTATGCAAATCATGTAATTTACGCATATATTTCAAATCTACTTAAAGTATATATCCATCTTTAGAATCATCTGGTATTGTCATAGGATCAAAATCAGTAAAATCATCAACCCATCTAAATCCATGATATGGTAGGGGTTCGCACATAGCCCACCCATAAAAATTATTAACATCTAAGTACATTAAGTAATGATGGATCATAGTTAGCCTTATATTTGTTGTTTGCTTCCGAAAATCGTTTGCTTCAAACAGATATTCCACCTCGAATCGCTTTTTCTATAAACATTATGATGTCCATATCTTTTAAGTTGTAACTTACATTTCGTATATTTAAGCATACAGTCCCAGGTATATTCAGGCATGGTATAATACCATGCTGGATCAAGTCCATACGTATGATATTTTTTTTAATTGTTCGAAAATATCTGCTAATAGTAGAACATCTGCATTCAAATATAAGTCTGGGTCCTAAATTTTGAATTTTAAAAGTTGACCAAACTTTTTGTGCACGAGTATACTTTTCATCACTAATAGTTTCATCATTTATTTTATTATAAAAATGTTTTATTGATGGTAAAGATGTATCTTTTAATCTCTTTAAGTTATCAATATAATCATAGCAAAATACCCCTTGCTAGTTAATAATTTATATTTATCATCTAAATGAGATTTTTTTTAATTTTCTTTTCTGATATATCTAAAATATTAGACAACTTGTCTAGGGAAACACCTAAAAACGTAAGTAAATTAACAAATTTTGAAACTTGAATTATTTGATTTACAAACCAATTCATACAATCAGTTCCATGGTAGCTTTTGAAAAAAGAAAGAGTATCATCATACGAACATTTCACATAAAATCTGCACTACAGGGTATTTTTTTTTTGATATTTTACTGTTTTACTTTTATTACCAGATTCAACAAATTTTTTTAATTGACATTCGAAATCAGCATATATAACAAAAGGAGTTGTTTGTTTATATGTAAAATTACGAAACTAAACATGACTGAATTTAGAAGCACTCGTTTTATAATTATTTAAATCAGAAGATAATTTTTTATGTTCAGCTAACCTATTTTCACTTGAATATTAATTTAAACATCTATCACAAATTATTTTTTTTTTCGTATTTTACTTGTTTACTAACTAATCGTGACAAGTATTTAATCCAACAGTAATGATATGTTATTTCATTATTATCATCGTTATCATCCAAAGGTGGAGCGTCATAACTGTTTAATTTCGGAAAATATTTATTTTGAATTAAAAATAAATTTACACATTTTTCATTCTTACGTTTCGTTAACCGAGCAGGTACTATCGTGTAAAATAATTTTTCTTTAACTAAATTCAATTCTAGTGCATAGACATTAAACAATTTCAAATTTGGTTAGTGGATGCTCCTTCCCAATATATTTTGTTCCTTGGAACACCACTTGGTAAGTCCCATACTGGAGCTCTTTATTGTTGACTTTGTGAAACAAGTTGTTACTCTGGATAGTAAGAAGACCTTGCAATCCTCTAATTCCATAAGCACCCTTTCGCCATATTTGGTTTTTACAATTGTCGCTTTTTGTATAGGCTTAGGTTCATCTAGTAGCAAGTCGTGCAACTTTTTGATCGACTTGTCTTCCGATAGACCTAGTGAATTAAAGTTTTTAAATTCTATCTACAATTAAACAAAAAACTTATTGTATGATAAAAGAATTAAAAGCAAACTGTAAAATGATATTAAATTAATAGGATGTGAAATCTACACCACGAAAACCTTCAAAGGTAAAAAAAAAATGTTGACTGGAGACAGATTTGAAACATACAATCTCATCCTGAGTTCGAAATTTTAATTTTCTACCTATAGGAAACTGAATTAACCTGGACTTTGTAACATGTTTGAGAAGAAGCGTTATAGAAATGATGTTACCATTCAATGCTGGTTCATGTATCAAAGCTAGCGAACACTAATTTGGTTGATAAAATCATTTCTATAGCTCTCTTCTTCTTAATCATGTATCAAAGATTAGTTTAATTCAGTTTGTTATAGGTAAATTAGGTTTGTATTAAAAAAAATCAGTTTTAATATCTCACTCTAAGAAAGTAAATTCAAGCTGTGTTTATATATGAAAGATATGAATAAATTATCATGCACATGGTAGTCACTCTTTAGTAAGTTGGAAAGACCAAAACAAGATAACATCTGTATACATATTTTATGATAATTAGCTTAGGCTATGCCGAATCTTAGAAGGTCAAATAACACGATAAAATTTATATAAATAAATTTAGCATATAGTTGTCATTCTTTAGTAATTTGGAAAGTCCAAAACAAGATAACATCCGTATATTTTAAGATAATTAGCTTGGGTTAGACGAAATCTTAAAAGGTCAAATAACAGGATATGTAAATAATTTTTATGATTAAGTTGCATCTAATCTGAGAAAGGTCATAAAAACAGGATGCTGATATGATGGTAACTTTACACAAGAATATCAGTTTCTTTCATCATTTTTATTCATTAACAATTACAGAGGGTTTTTTTGTCAACATGAAAATAGAAAAATAGAATTAAGGAAAATAGAATAGATTGAGACCTTTTATTGCTCATTACTAAAGAAGACGAATACAGACGTATTTACTTTGTTACTCATTATTGTCATAACATCATTAATATCTGCTGAAAACATAACAACTCAAGAAGAAGTTATAGATTATTTACAACATTTTGGATATATAAATGCAAGGTAAAAATGCAATTACCGATTTTGGAAAAGAATTAGTACAATTTCAAGAAATGTATAATCGTCCAGTTGACGGAACCCTTAACAAACCAACCATGGGCTTAATAAATAAACCGAGATGTTTTTTAGTAAAAATGCTTTTACTATAAAATCTAAATGGAATAAGAAACATTTAAAGTGGTATTTCCTCAAGCACAAAATTATAAAATATATCTTGATATAGCTAAAAAGGCTTTTGAACTATGGGAACAAAATACTACTCTAACTTTCGAAAATGTACGTATACCTAATCCACCTCCAGATATTACGATTCTTATTACACAGAGGGTTCACGACACTTGCTATAAATGTCAAGGAACCGCCTCATGTAAATTTATCTTTGATGGTTCGGAGGAGAGCTGTCACACGCATATTTTCCTAATAGGAATAATAGCTATATCGAGATTCATATTGAAGAAGAAGAATCATTGGAGTTGATGATAAAGTGCCTGATGATCAAACCAACCTATTTATGGTGATGGTTCATGAAATTGGATATTCTCTCGGATTATCTCACAGCAGTAATAAAAATGCAATTATGTTTCCCTGGTATCAAGAAAAAATAGACAGCTTGATGAAGATGATAGAATTGGAATTGAATCCTTATATGGAAGACGTGAAAAATATACTAAAATTCCTGAATATGTTTTAAATAAAATGTCTTCAGCAACAACTACAAAAACAACAACAACAACAGCAGCAACATCAAGTAAAAAACAATGACAACTAAAAAACATCTGAAATCCATTCATACCACTACGATGATGACACCGAGTATTAAAAAAACAACTCAAGAATCCTCTACAAATGTATATAATATTAAAATACACAATGTCATGTTTATTGTAATGCACCTACATTCCCTAACTATCGATTGTAAACACCTTTTTGTGGAAATTAGATTTAAATGATATGCATATTCCACTCACACCAGAACTTATTACAGATTACCTTCCTAATGAGCTCAAATCTTACAATATTTCCCATATCTTTCAAAACTCTGTTAAGGATTTGATTACAATCAATAATCGAATGTTGTATGCAGTATCATTTCCACATTTAGACATACAACATAGTTTTAAATTTCCAATTAATATTAAAACCATTATTGCTTTCTTTCAAACAAACAGTGGACAGACATATCTATTGTACAACAACAATTCCTACATTGAATTTAATGAAACTGGGGATATACTAAATTGTGGACTGACAAAGGATCTATTTCCTGGAATTCCTGAAAATTAAGTTCCGCGTTCCATTATACAGGGTGTTTCAAAAAGGTATGTCATAATTTCTTCCTCGGATAGATTACCAAAAAATAAGTGGATTTGGCTATATTACCTATATCAAAAACTGGCTCCTAACAAAGTTACAAGGCGTTAAGCTAACATTTAAAAATACGAATTTCTTTGTAAAAAGTTTGCTTTTGCGATTTTTTTTTTTTATTTTTTTGAAGGCCTAATATTCTAAAGGGAAAACAAAATTAAAGCGACCCCTTTAAAAAAAGTTGGGGGGTATCATGTCCTGATGATAATTTATTGAAACAAAAACCATGTTAGTAAAATATAAATCTGTATATAATTAATAAAACATAAAATATAATATTTTTTATTCATTCCCATTTACAATAACTATTACTTTTTGATATACCCGCGTATACTCTAATAATATATCTCAACTCATACATAATTGTTAATTAAAATTAAAAAAAAACTTATTGTAAGTGGCCCCGTGATGCTACATCTATCTCTCTGGATCACATTGCTGCATTGAGGTCGGGGACCTCTCTCTCTCTAACATTTGAATTCCCTATATACAGGGTGTTTGTATATTTGACCGACAACGCTTTACCCCAGAGAGCTCTCGTTAATTGATGAATTTTGATATAAGAACATGAAATCCTAAAGGTCTTAGTTACCGAGATACAGGGTGTTAAAAATTTACCATACAACAAAAATGTCTTTAAATATTTTTTCAAATTTGAGCCACCAAGATCTTGTCAAAAACCCAAACTATAAAAAATTTGGCACGTGCTTACTAGATTAGAATTTAAAAATATTGAGTCCTTACAAGTGATTAAGAACATGTAGATTTTTGTATATTATGCAGTGATCATGTAATAACCATTACATGAGAGTTGCATACACTATTTTTTCTGCACCCGATAAATAATCAAGAACTATAAATATTATATTTTTGTATTGAACACAATAACAGTAATTACTCGTATTTCTATAAGAAAATCTACAAAATTGTAATTAATGGTATTACCTTGGGTATTGGTATTACCATAGATTTTTGGGACAAAATATTTTGTACTGCATTTTCTGCTTTCTCCGATATGTGTGGAGAAGTTGATAAAGTCTTCTATATTGTTGATATCAGACATTTTATAATTATCGAAGTTTAGCTATCTTCGAAAATTTAATATGTACTGATTTTGACAACTAAAACAATTACATAGGAACCTAGGACAAACGTCAAATGCACAGCATGCTTGATTGAAAAAATTATGGGTTTCTATCTGTATCATTATGAAAAATCTGTATCATAATGATGGGTAACATTATGAAACGGATTAAGGGCATATAAGTGCATTATTATAATACGGGGGTAGAAAAATATATTATTCTATAACTAAATGGCAGGTATTATGTAAATAGGATTTAATTTTTTTTAAATACAACACAATAAAACTATCGAATTCAAAAGCATTAAAAAAAATTACATTTAAACAAAAAATAAACAATACTACATATCTGATATTATTTGATCTTTCTTTTAAAAACATA
>OV651813.1:53559626-53575126 GCA_927349885.1 Psylliodes chrysocephalus | reverse complement strand
TTATATTAGTCTTGTAAAAGTATTGTTGACTATTTATATTAGTCTTACTTGTAAAAGTATTATTAACTATATTATTCTTATAACACGCTATAAAAATGTTTTGTTTTTGTTATAGTCTCGTTAGGCGCTAATAGACATTGCTGTCAACGGTTATTAAAACATATAATAATATACACAGCATATTCAATAACAGCTACTCATCTTTCAGCGGCATCTTTTGAAGTTTGAAAGTCAAATAGCTATAGCCCTTATAACGGCAGCAAACTTAATTTCATTGGTATTTGCATTTGCGTAATTTCTGCAACAATCGCACGTATATTTAACTTTTAATTAAGTAACCACATACATTTTTGACAAAAATGTTCTCTAATCATCGCTGCAGTAGTCCGTAATAATAAATCTTTTTTCAACGCGCACAGCCGACCTTGTAATAGATCGGCGTTACCTTGCAATAAAAGGTTAATTTCAAAACACTTTTAAGAAATTTTGACTAGCTCATAGAAATTTAACACCAAACATTACTTACCTTTAATCAGTCGTGAATTCGGCTTTTCTGATAGACACCTCTGGGATAATAGTTTTCTGGGATAGAGGGGCGCCACTAATTCGCTTTTTTTATTTTTAGAAAGCTAGTGAGAATTATAAACTCTAGCTTTGTCAAAAAGAAATTAATAAAAACTTATATAAAATTTAATTTGAGTAAAAGAGAATTGTTGTATCCTTAAAAAAATAAGATTTACTGAGATATCTTTAAAATGACATTATTAAAAAACTTACCACTATATTTTGCAGTCCAAGCACTCAACTTTTAGTTCAAGTTATCAGATGAGAAATGAATTTTAATGAAAAGATTCTAAAATTGGGAGCCAGCCAGATCCCCACCAAGAGAAATTTCCCTCTCTAAGCGCCAATAATTAAATGGTAAATCAATCCGATACTAATTTATACAGAATGTGACACAATTAAAATAACATTTTTAAATGGAATTTTAAAATGTTACAACCTTTGTCTTTCAGGTTCAAACCGCTCTTCAATATTTGATGGTAAATCTGATACCTATTTTTAACAAAATTTCGGTAGTATCATCTTCGCAGTTCTGTTCCTGAATGCATTACAATAAGACAAATAAGTTTTTTAAATGCTCGCATAAATTGGATAGGCGAAGGATTCATATAAATATTGGCAAACTCCACCAAAAAAAAAATTCAAAGCAGATTTGATGTGTTCGTTTTGTTAACAAAAACTTCATACATTCTGATTTTAAATTTTCGCATAAATGTACTTATTTATTCGTAACTAAAAAAAAAACTAGAACTACGAATGTTTGAATGTTGGTATGTTTGAATGTTGGTTTATCAGCAAATTGATTTTGATTTTAAATAACCAATCAATATGACGTTTTCAAAATTATATTTAATTAGAGACAACACAATCATCTTTTCTTATAACTATAGTTACAGTTCCATGAGTAGTTTTTTTAAATCTAACTTTTCTAAATTTCCTGAATACTCTTCTGCAAACTATCGAAACTTTTCTTGACGTCCAGTCCCGACGACATAAAATAACAACAAGTAGTCCCGACTCTGTCTGCTAAGAAAGATGCGTAGCAGGCTATGCCCGAACTATCCATTTAATGCAAAGATAAGTAGCTAGTATTGAATAAACTGTGCCTCGGTCTGCAGAGCCAAAACTATTTATTTTTTAATCCGTTTTCACAGTGAGCTGTATATTAGAAAAGACAAAAATTTCAAAACAAATTCAATTGGACAGGGTTCTCCAAAAAAGCAATACATATCAAAGTTATCTTTTTTAAATAGGAAATCCTACATTTTATTTAATATTTGAATTTCCTTTGGTTTTCCAATTATAACAATGTCAAATATTATGAGTTTATACAAGGTATTTCACACGCCATAACACAGTTTTATATGAAAATCGTATTTTATTTATATATTTATTTATTTAACATACACCACTCTATGGTTTTTTCCATTTACAGAGTGGAAAAAATACAACATTTATATTATTCTAACATAGAATATAAGTATACATATAAAAATATCGAAAACAAGTATAATAAGATTAGCCAATATAAAAAAGAACAGTACAATTAAAAAAATACATTATATCACTATTATTAATTACTAATTAAAATGTTTATGTGACCACTAAAAAAAAAAAAACCATGGGATGTCAAAAAAGTAGTGATCACATACACAGAAAACCGGTTTATAAACATACAATATTTGAATGCTAATTTTTATAATTTGAGGATAGGCTATTATTTATTACATATATTTCAAAATATTTGGAGCTATGTATGTTGCCGAGTGCCTAAAATTTTCACGTGGAACACGAAAGCTAAATAAATTTAAAATTTCAGAGAAGTCTATTTTGGAACTTATTAGTTTATGTAAAAAAATTAGAGAATTTATATATCTACGATCCTGAAGAGATTTCAATGACCTGTAGTATACTACAAAAAAAAAAACAATTTAAAACATACACCGAGAAAAAACTTTGCTAATGGGTATTAAACATTTAATAGTGGGTATTAAATTTTTTAATACTATATGAGACAGATAAACAGATTAATAGCAGCAATTAAACTTTTGTTCTTGGATCAGTGTTGCTGTCACAAGCAAACTAATAAAAAACTTTGCTTGACGTTAGTAAATTAATTTAATAATGGGTATTATACAGTTTAATAGAAAACCTAAAGAGTTTACTAGTCATTATTAAACAGCGTAATAATAGGTATTGAACAGCTTAATAGCGTTCAGTTCATAAATATTGATAATTTAATAACTGTTATTAAATGGTTTAATGATGGTTATTTGCAGGTCTTCATACTCTCTATTAAACCACTTTAATTGTAGTTATTAAATAGTTTTATAGAAGTCGTCCAGAAAAATACCCCCCCCCCCCCCCTCCAAAAATTAGCCATTGTATATATTTAACTACAATAGGTAATATAGCCATATGCAAACTTTTGATAGTACTACACACTTAAAGTAAATACGTGCATATAGGTTAAATATGCGTTACCACTTTTTAGTTTTAATGAAAAACATCTCTAAAAACTTATTTTTTTAGCGATTTTTTCAATTTTTTTAGAAAATAAACTAGATCAAATTTTAAAAAAGTGGCTCCAGAGGATTACATATTTAACCTTTATCAAATAAAACTTTAAAAGTGGAGTATTGCTAAAAGTTTGCATATGGATATACCTACTTCATATTAGTTAGAAAGAGAGATTTGCAAAACGTTAAAAACACAAAACAAGTTGATCTTCTATGAAACGTATTTCTGCATCATATTTTAAAAATAAACCAAGGCTGAGTAAGAAAAATGAAAAAATGTAAATATTTTTGAATAATTTATTGAGTCACTAGAGAATTCGAAAAAAAAAATTGTTATAGGAGCAGTTACATATGAAATGGACCCTAAATAAGGGCCGTGGAAAACATTCATCAGTTAATTGATCAATTCATGCGCGACTGTTTCTTACATTACTAACCACAAAATGTGTAAGTACATAGTGCATTTAAAAAAGCAGTTCAAATACATAGAAATGCTTATCGAATTTAATCGTCAAAAATATCAGGAACATGCCTTAATGAATAAAAGTAAAAGTGACTATAGCACTAAAATAATTAGTATGCATTTATCAATTTTAGTCTGATGAACTTCATAGAAAAGTCCTTTTAAAACTTAAAACATTGCTATAAATTTTCTGTTTCTTACATTACTAATAATAAAATGTTCACTAGTATGTTGGATATCAGATTGTAAAACGGATTTTAGTGTATTTAAACAAAGCACTTCATATGCACCGAAATGCTTATCAAATTTAATAGTTTGATACATTCTGTAAATTAAACAAATTTCATTGCAAGTATTAATTAAGATACCAGTAATTTCTCCAAAAATTGGTAGATTTGTTCTATTAATCATTATTAGATCTTGTAACTTATAAGTCAGATGTCCCAGGTTGACCTGGTTACACAAATATACTTGTTGAAAATCTTCTACAATTATATTTTCAAAATCAATATTATGAAATTCAGGTAATGCATGAATATGTCCGAACGAGCTATTTTTTTTATTAAAATAAATATCACTGCAAAAACCTTTCTTCTCTTTGAACCGGTGACATAATTTTAGCTGATTTTTTGTTGCTAATGTCTGAGTTATATTTACTCTAGAAGACACCACATTAGCAGAAACTTTAAACTCTTTATGTTTTGATTCAAATCTAAGAGTTGATAAATTTATAACAGGTCCAACTTTTTGTATTATATAGGGATAATGAAGCAGAATATGATGCTTTGGTTTTAGTGGTTTTTGAAAAAGATTTTTGTATAATTCATGATGCTCTTTAATTACATTTTCTAGAATTTTAGAGGCACCCTCTGAAGACTCAGTTGCCAACACTATTTCTAAAATTTCTCGTAATAATATATAGACCTTCCAAAAGCGATTTTGTTCTGGCACAAATGTTCCAAAAAGTAGTCCAAAATAAAGAACAAAGCATTTCATTTCAGAAAATGACATATTCATTTTACGTTTTTTTAGATTTTCAAGAGTGATCAAAGGTGGTTTATTAACTTTGTTTCCAAAGTTGAAACACTTTAAAGATAAATTTACGTCATCTATATTAAATAATTTTTCCTCTAATACAAAATGATACAATAATTCAACAATATCAAATAAGGCCACTCCTTCAAAAATGTCATGAGCTAAATCAACACAGAAATTTTCTGTAACATGAAAATTGGGAATTTTATTAAATACACATGCTTCCTTAATTCCAGTTGAACTCGCATTGTTTTCTTGTATGTCAGTTTCATAATTTGCTTTATCTCTTATTAAATTATGGTTTGGAAGAACAATCTCCTGAGTTTGAGTTCGATGAGATTTGCAAAATCTACAAAAAAAATTTGCCCTGAAACTTTCTGTGAATCCCAACAATGTATTTAAACCTAAATTGTCCCCTAGACATAATGTTAATGAAACTTTAATTTTAATTTTGTCCTGATCTGAAACAATTACTATTCCATTTTCCTGTATGTTTGTAAGTTCTTCTACTAATTTCAAGAATATTGCATTACTCCCAAATTCTTTCAAATCAGAGCTGTGAAATAAGAGCACTAAGAAAATATTTTCTAAATGTGCACGATAGTTGGGAGGAATGCAGGGTATTGACCAATAAATTGCGCCGATTTTATGTATTCCTGCATGGGAACCTAACGGATTACCAATTTCAAATTCATCAAAATAAAGAAATAATGGTAATACAAGGTCACTTTGTTGAAAATGTTTTAACTTATTTTTCCAAAAATCAGTCTGGATGATATTAGATATATTTGAACTGCATTTAAGATCATTAATATACTTAATAATTTCAGGAAAAACACAAGGCAACTCCAAAAATAATTTAAGAATTGGGCTTATTGGTACAAATTGGGCAGAATATGCTTTTGCTTTGAGAACATCATTTTGAAGCAAATCAAACCTTTCTCCAGTAACATATTCAATTGATTTAATGTACAAGCCTAATTTTTCCAGATACTTTTGTCTCAAATAATCACTAGTTAAATCCATGAAAACACTATCCCATTCAAAAAAATAGTCATTCACAAGACCCTTTTTAGTATTGTCAACTTCAGCATTCCCCAAAATTCGTAGTAAATCTTGTTTAAAAAGATCCATTGGTTCACAAATCAAATCAAGTACAGAATCTATTACAGTTTGGACTAGTTTTCGGTTCAAAGTAGAGTCTCCATATAACTTAGTAATCACTGAATCAGCTTTATTCCGCAAAGTTATTTTGAATTTATTAAACTCAGAGCTACTATCTTTTTCGAAAGTATCTAAGTTTTCAGGCTCACAAATATTTTTATCAACATTTTGATTAACGGGTAATTTTAAATTATCAGTTTCTTGTTTGAAATTAGATTTAATATTTGATACGTTAAATGTATGCGTTTTTAAATGTTTTTTAAATGAAGCTGCTGAAGAAAAATCCCTTGTACAATCTGATTCAGCACACTTAAATACTGACATTTCTTGTACACCATGAAATAGTTTTAAATGGGTCATCAAAGATTTAACTTCACTGTAAACATTATTACAAATACTACAACAAGGCATTTTATATGCTTTAAGTTATAAAAATCCATATAAATTCTAATAAGGAACAAATAAATCAAAAACTTTTATAAGTTAAACTTAAACTTAAATTTAAAAATGTAAATAACAAAAATATATGATTCCGATAAATTTCAGAATACCTTTTCATAACAAAAACAAAATATAGCTGATTTATATTTTTAGTTAACGATAAAAAAATTAAACTAAAATTATTAATTCTAAAGTTAGTAGGTATATAACATTAGTTAGTACCTTAAACTAGTACATAAAAAAATAGTTTCAGCCTAATTAATACAATAGTTATTATACTACCTGGTTCAGGTGAAATTTAATGTCAGATATAAAACTGGATGTGCTAGTTGATTTAGCTTTCATTGGCATTTGAAACACCATCTCTTGAATAAAATGCCACACATGCTTTGATTCTGGAGGGTATTCCAAATTTAAAGCATGGATTGCTTTATAAAGTAGTTCCAAACACCTGATGGCGGAATCACATTTATATTTCTGTTCAAAACAAACAATACCAAATTCAATTGGATGTTCTACATCGCCTACAACTATACCAAACGGTTGCAAGGGCAAGTTGTATTTTACTAATGTTGTGTGTCGACGATGTATAATCTCTTCGAGCTCACTATAATCCTAAAACAAAAAGAAGGCTTAATAAAATATAATTCTAATGGTATTGCAGAATAGTATTGTTACACACTATATTTTTTCTATAATCACTTTAACAATAATAAACTATTTAGAGTTAGAGTTATAATAAATAACATTTGTGTAAGAAAATGTGATTGTACATGTACAGAGAATAGAGAATTCTTTTAGTTTATTTCATGACATAAGAAAATAATAACTTAGACTTAAAGGAGATTTTGTAGAATATACGTGACATGTTTCATAGTAATCGTAGAAAAAATATATTAAATGCATACCAGGTGTTACCTGAATCTTAATAAAAAAGCTGCATTGTATCTCCTGCCTTGTGGGTCTCCAGTTTAATTTTGGACTCTTTCTGAGGGTCACAGGATTAAAGAGAAGTGGCAGAACCAATAATGCCTGTGTGTCTGAAACGATAATTTTGTTAATTGTAATATTACATTAGGTACAATAATTAAGTAGTATTATCATTTATCAATATTGTGACATTGCCAGAACAAATTGTTCTCTAGTTTGTACTTAGTAGTCGTAATAAAGGTATAATTAGTGTAAACCAAGTATCTTGTAATTAAACAACCCTAAACATAATTTTAGTTGGTTGCAAGAATGTTCATTAAAATTTATAATCCTGATAAACTTTAACTAGGCTTGATATTGTTAACTGTTTAAATGACATAAACTTAAAATTCTCATGGTATAAACGTCTTGCAATTGACTGTGTTTTAATTAAACCTATAACATCAAAATAATAAATATTAAAAAATACATTTAAATTTTTTTATTTTGTAATTTTTGTATATACTTAGGTGTATATATTTATATTGTTTACTTACTCAGATTTAAAATTTTAAACATTTATTTTTATATACTAAGACAAGATCAAAATTTAAATTTAAGCGTTTTAATAGTTGAATCAAAATTTAAAATAAAGACAATTAACAATCCAATTTAAAATACATACCTGGTGCACTCCTTGTCAATTCTACCGATCTCTCCCCTGCTTCCTTTAAAATTGCATCTCTTATTACTGGCCAGTGGTCATATATAATGTCCGTTTTGTCAGGAAAAGTTTGATTGAAATCAGATTCGAGCTAAAATACAATTTTAACTTTAATTTGAAGTATTTTAATAATTGTTTTATATCTACTTTTGGTTCTTTTGTCAATTAGGATTTACACATTTTTCTATTCAAGACTCATTATAAATATAGTAAAAAAATATGTTTTGTTTAACTAAAACCTCTTTAATTAGTTTAATTTTCGCCACCCTGTATGTTTCTTATTTAAATTCTTTTTTCAGTTTTTACTATATAAAACTTATGTGAATAAAAACTTACTAATTCAATCCCAAATGCAGATTTGAGACAAGGAAACATGTCATATAAAGTTGATGTTGTTGATTCCTTATTATAGAGCCGGGTCCTAATAGTGAATGTATTTTCCCATGCCTGAACTATTCTTATGTATGGCTCTACAGCAGACTTTAAAAAGTTCAATTCCTTTTTTTCCTCCTCAAGAGGGCTGCGACTGAGATTTTCTTGATCACAGTTTGCCATTGGAACAAGAGAGCGATTTGCTACTCGTAAGGCTGCTTTTATATTTAAATATCGGGACCATAGTTTACCTCTAGCAGGAACTCTGAGACCCAACTTTGTTTTTGATGCATATGGTACATAATATGTATCAATTTCTTCACCAGGAAATAATTTTATTATTTCTTCTGCACATTCCATGAGTTCCTCTTTTTTAATTCTAAAAATAAAAAAACATTTTATTATTTAATCTATTAATATCCAAATAACAGTACCTTTCCTAATATGCAATAATAAAAATATTTAACATCTACTTAGTACATTTTTAGGTTTTATTTCAAAAATTATGCATTAGCTCTTGATATAAATATCTAAAAGTTATCAAATATATAAGGTACATCCCAATTAATCAAAAATTGTTCAGACTATTAATTAAAGATAAAAAATTTCCACTACATTTTATTCATCTTCATTTGCCAATGAAAATATTGAGAGAAGAATAAAATATTATTACAACCCACTTACTCGTTACTTATAGATCCTCTACTGATGAGAATATGATTAATTACTATTTTGACCAGTTTCTGTCTTAGGTCATTTGTCAATTTTCTTTTATGAATCAAGACCAATCTGCCTTCTGCAGTTGAATTTAAAATGTTTTCCAAACCCTGAAATGTAAGACTTAGAAAAAAAATTAAGAAAAATAACATGCTTACTAACCTCTGGAAAAACATTACTTTTTATTTTTTTTCTAGGTGGGGTAGCATCTTCTTTTAAAGCCTTAAATAATGCATATAATTAAAAAAGTAAAAAACAAGCTCCATAAGTATATACCTACCTCTGGAATCAAAACTTTTGATTTATTTTCTACATAAATTGCTGTTGATGTTGTTGGTAGATCTTTGGCCTCATCGTTACAGCTTCCCTCAAGGGTCCTAATTAAATCAGCAGTACTGCTGTCAAAACTGTTGTCATCAAAGCCACTACTTTTTGGCGTTGATGAAAATGTGAATGTGCCATCATCTTCTACTTCAAAAATGATTTTCTAAGAAATTAAAAAATTATCACATTAAGAATTACCTAATATTATTATTAAGTATATAAGATATCCTGCACAATTATCTACTATAAGGTCAAAGGAAATCTGAATCTAAAAAGTATGTTTTTACTAGGTGTAGTACCTTGTTTTCTAAAAGATATTCCTGGAATTTCTTTTTGAAAATTAATTTAGGGCCAATTTTCTGGAAAATAATATTTATAGTGTCATCATCTATGAGTGGGAACGACTCATCTGTAATTCCCTGTTCTGAAATACAAAATTATAACAATATTAAAATATCAATAATGATTATTAAATAAAAAAATGAAAATACGAGGATACCTAGTGTAACCTATACATAAGGCAAGGGCGTATTTAGGTGGGGGGGGGCGAAGGTAGTTTCGCCCCCCCCCCTGAACAACCTTCCAACTTAAATGATTTTAAACCAAAACAATAGTATAGTAGTATACTTTCTGTATTAAAACAGTTTTTTGAAAATTATCGCCCCACCCCTCTCAGAAAAATCCTGGATCCGCCCCTGACATAAGCACACATAAATAAAAGTAAAAAGTGAAAAAAGAATATGGTATTAAAAGCTAAGGAAAAATTAAGTTAGTGGTACACAAAAATAAAAACGGCAATGAAATATGCTTTAATTAGGCGATGGGTACATATTATACTTTTTACAACAAACTTTATAAAAATAATTTATAGATTATGAATTTTTTTTTTTTTCATTTAACTAAATTACCTAAAACTTCAGTAGAATGCAATGTATTTTCTCTTTTAGACACAGTTTTAGCCTTATTACTCTTATTCCAATATCTCAATCAAATACATACAATAACAATTATTGTAGTTTACAAGTAAAAATAAGAATAAAACTCAACTCACACTAATTAGATTAGTGCTTTTGTTGTAAATCAATACTAAATTTGGACTTTTCAAGGTATTAACGTAAAAAACTACTTCCATTGCATTAAAATTATTACTGTTAATCATTACATTTTGACAGAATATACACTAGAGATGACAAATTTTGGTTCCATGCACCATAATAATATAGACTTATAGAGGCAATAAGTATTCATTAACATTTTATTTCTATTATTTTCTAGATTGTAAAAAAACTAAAAAAAAAACGTCGAAGACAAATTCAATTACAGAATGGTTTGTTTTTGTTAAAAGTTAGGTTAGATAGAAGTTACGTATAATGGAATCAAAATATTAAATATGGCTGTTTAATTGAGCATGCGCATGTGTGTGTCCTGTGATCCATGTGATAGTTGGATTGCCGGCATTTATGACGCATTTTTAATTTTTTTATTAATTTTTAAGGAAAATTATAATTTGTTTATCAGAAAAAAGTTATTTTAGTTGACCATAAATAAATGACGAAATACACTTACCAATAAACTCTTGGGTGTAGTTTTCTAATCCCCAATTTTTCAAAGTTTCCGTATAATCCATTTTACGGCACAATTTTACAAAACACGGCACTAGAATACACCACCGGCTAAAGTACCACTGGCACCACGGGGGTTTAAATCATATGCAAAATATGCCAACCTGTTTACTGCGCAGACCACCCGGCGCTTGGGTGCTCTGAAGTCCGTTTTACAATAACCAAATTGTATTAAAATGTAAAGCACACTGAATAATTTAATAACATCTGGCTCAGTAACACAAAAAAGTATTATTTCAACAATTTTAATTTATATATTAAACCAAATTAAAAAATCATGCCTTCACTTAGTTATTTGTACAATGTTAACCTGTCTTTATTATGTCCGCTACATGCCTGCTGGCTCCCCCCCGTGTGACCGCTGCCACGGTGACGCGCGCGCTAACAAAAAGTAAACAAAAAAACAATATGGTTATGGTTGCCGCCGACGAAAACATGTGAGTGAGAGTATTTTTTATTAATTTTAGTTTTAGATATAAGTTATTTAGGATTATTTAAAATTAAGTAAAGGTATTTTGATGCTTTAACTAGAGAAAATACATAATTTCCAAATCAAAGAAAGAATGGTGCCACATTTTAAACATTTCATGTGAAACCAATCATGAATTATGAGATAATTTTGATACGAAATCGATTACAAACACAAATTGTTCAAGACTAAGACTGCTAAGATTTGCTTGCTTAGCACCCTCAAAACCAGATACACCAAAGATAATAATACTTAGTAATGTTATCAATCACACCTCCAGATTACCTGTGTTACATTCCAATAATATAGAAGATCAAAATTTCAAAAACGGTCAGTCATCATTTGAATCTTACATAAGGAACAACGTTTCGATAATGGATTTTTAAATAAATTTTATAGAAAACAGAAAAGTAAAATATGCAAATTAAAAAATGCCCTATAATTCCTAATGTGACGTTTAAACTGCAGTCAAAATTTCAGAATCAAAGATATTTCAACAATTTAATTCAAAACTATTATAATGTAGGTTTGTTCAGGTTTCTTTAAAACTCGATGCAAACTGTCCGAGAACCAGTGAAACAGTTTAATTCCAAATTATTTGTCGGATACAACTATTAAACTGTCCACTGGTCAACTAGTCTTCTGATAGTTCTCAATGTATTTTTGAAGAACCCGGACAGACCTAGTATGAGAGATGTGGCAATATTTTAAGACCAAAAAGATAAACAAAATGATTGAAGTTACTGCATTTAATTTTTTTTCTGTTTCAGTTTATATGGATGGTTGCCTTTTATCTTATTTCCCAAGATTCAACAAGAATATTTTTGTTATTTAGAAAATTAGTTTTTTCAAATCAAGTACATGAATTATTTGCAATTTCTGATATTCATTATTTTAACCGAAGATAGTTAACGTACACCTAAATAATAATGTGATATTTCTGATATTAGAGTAACTTTCTTAAAGATAATAAATATTTGGAGATAATTTATAATACTAGAATGTTTTTAAGTCAAACTCATTAGATAATCTTTAGAGAATAACATTTTCGTGAAATTAGGAGTATTTTTTATAGAAACTAGTAAACATTTGTAAAAATAGATTGTACTTTGTATCGAAATAAACTAATATATACAAATAATGATGGTAGGCCGGGTTATCCGGGTTTTACTCACCTGCAAATAATATGGCACTATCGGTTATCTTTAAGTCAGCCCAGAGTGCCATAGCAAATAATAATAACTATTCTTGCCACTCACAAGCTCTTTTTGGGGTTTAACTCATGTAGGTTGAAGTGTAGGAAAATCTATTATTATTGTTGTATTACCATTAATTTAATTTATTTTTCTTGGGAATTTTTAGTAAATATAATTATATAAAACTTTGTATGGTATTTATTTTACCCCTCATAGGTATTTGTCATAGAATTTTACATTTTTATTGGCATTTCATAATTGTAACAAACAGCTAATAAAAAAGCAAAATTTTAAATATAATTAAGAGGAGAAAAATTTACTTTAGCAATTATCTTTTTCTAACCAATACGAAATAGAGCTATGGACATTTCTAGTTTATTTTTAATTTTTAGTGAATGAATAATATGTACATTCAGGTAAAAGTGAAATATTTGTTTCTCTGGAGCCACTATTCCGAAATCTGATTTATTTTCTCAAAAATTGAGAAAGTCTATGAAACAAAATTTTGCGATTTTTGCCTTCAAAATTCATCAAATTTTAAAAAAGTGGCTCCAGAGGAACGAACGTCTACCTTCACTTACATGTTTTTCTTTCACTAAAAATGAAAAAAATTAACTGAAATTTCGGATGCCTATATTTCGTATTAGATGGAAAATAATAATTGTTAAAATAAATGCTCCTCTTAATGGATGTAAAATAAGCCCGCCAATTTTCAAATTAAATATGGTATTACGGGCAACTGCATTACCAACAGAGTAATGATTGAACAGCTAATATTGCAGGTAACTATATTACCGACAGAGTAGGATTAGTTGAACCACCCGCTTCCACAGGTCGCTGCAAGCAAACTTGTTGCCAAATTTCTATAAAGATACGGCAACTCTTAATAATCTTTCCTCCATGACTGGCACTGCCCAAACAATGGTCCTTTTTATGGGAGAAATAATAATTTACTTTAAATTATTTAGGGATTAAAGGCACGCAGGAGGATTTCTATATAAGCACAAGCACATGGGAGAAGCACATGTAGGCTATGTAAAGGTACCCACAGGCACAGGTTGTCACGACTCACGACACAATATTCAAATGAGAATATGATGCAAATGATCGTCGCTCGTGGCTGCCGGTATTGCACGAATACTAGTTTCCGTGATATTTGCATGTGATGGAAGGGATAAAACCGTTAACTTTACTTAGGGTTATTAAACAATTATTAGAAACGTATTAAAGAGTTTAATAAATATTATTAAACAACTTTAATAGAATCAACAATACTTATGGATATTAAAGTTGTTTACTAATACATTATTGGCTATTAAACAATTAACTAATTATAGCAGCTTCAGGTTAATAGATTTCTAGCAACCTTCGTTTAATTACTGCTATTAAGCAAAAATGAGGTAATTTATTAGTGGTTATCAAATTTTTTTCTATTAAACATGTTTAATAGACCACGTTTTCTCGGTGTATTCTTGCCGGTAAAAGGTTTTCGAAATTAGTCAACATTTTATGCCGATGTACTACTTTTTTCATTTCGAAACAAATCTATACAGGGCGAGTCAAAACTCATTTGCTCCTTTTTAACCACCCTGTATTTTATATCACCATTTAAAAGTACATTAAATAAAGTCTTATTTGAGTTAAGCATCTCCTATACCTAAAGTTAATAATTTTGGGAATTTTTAAATTTAAATCAGATAAAAGATAATTCACAAAATACTTAAATTTTTACTGATCACTGGATAACAGAAAATGGACTGTTTGTTAATTAGTAATTAGAATTTAACCATTAGTAATTAATTATACTTTAACCAGCTGTAATTTATTATCGACATAAGTTTTTGACAATTTTTGTAAGGATTTTAACATTCAGTTCAAAATAAATACCAATAGCAACCAATCAAGACTTATCCCATCATAATACCTCTTAAGAAATGCTTAGAAATGTGAGTTGAACCTTTAAAAACAACTTTTAGACCTCCATAAATATTATTAGAGGCTACTTAGAGAAACTTAAATACAATATGTCAAAATAACAATTAATAAACTAAAGTAGGTATTATGTGAAGTTTTCGGTAGCAATTTTTATTTATTTTTTTTTTTACTGAATATAAAAACGCATTCGGTACAGTCTAAATCTTATTCAGGGATCTATTCTGTAAACATTCGGTCAAAGATAACCCTATACTATAAAAATAACCGGATGTTATTTTTAATTTTGTATTCTGTATTATGTGGTTAAAATTACATGACAAATATATTCTTTTTCCTACGACCACTTAGGAAAGTGACACATATCACACTATATAGTCCTATGGAAAGTGCCCTATATCACACGCGTATGAATAAGAATTTACTTTCCACCCGCGTACGAATATGCTACTTTCCGCAGTAGCTGTCAGAAAATGTCAAACACATAATTTCTATTTTGATCTATGTAATGTCCATATTAATACTAAAATCGATGATTGTTAAATTATTGAAATTGTTGTAAATTAGATCCTAGATATTTATCTTTAACAATTATTATTAAAATAATTTTAAAATAACTAAGATATATTTGCTTTTTATTCTGGTTAAACACATAAGCGATTAGATCAATCAATTACTGTAAGGCCTGTTAGCTCAGTTGGTTAGAGCGTCAACTTTGCAATTTGAGACCGTCAAGCGACCGCGTTCAAATCCTGGGAGCCAGAATTTTTTTTTTGTTTTTTAATTTTTTTTATTTGTTTAGAAATTATGAAAATTGAATAAATACGATTATAGTTGATTATTTTTTACTTTCCTATCTGTATACAGATATAAGGAAAGTATAGGAATCATGATTTTTTTCGACCTCGAGTTTTCGACGGATTTTTACGTTTTGAGGTCCCCTGAATCCGTTTTGACTATTTTCGCGATGATGTCTGTCTGTCTGTGTGTGTGTGTGTGTGTGTGTGTGTGTCTGTGTGTGTATGTGTATGTGTATGTGTATGTGTATG
>OV651813.1:53552126-53554626 GCA_927349885.1 Psylliodes chrysocephalus | reverse complement strand
TTAAATGGACCGTAATGGAAAAATTGTAGGAAAAGTGCTAAATTTAAATTTTTCAGTATTTTCATTTTCAATGAATATCTATAGAAAAATGTTTCGCGGTAGATGTATGTGGACAATGTATATATATTTAGTTTATCCTCTAAACATTTATAGAGATGCTGCAATAGGTTGTACACAATAAACGGAAAAAGCCTGTAATAACTAGATAGGAAAGTCATGTGTTGGACACATCAGATTTTTTAAATACATTTTAATTATTATAATAATCTGGTTTTATATTTTTTGATGAAATTATTTTGTGGTCGTAGGAAAAATATTGTACATCACTTGTGTGAAAAGTGATTTTCCACACTCGTAATGTAATATACTATTTCTTATTTTTAATGCTGTGTTGGGCTGAATTTCAATGCAATTTTAGGTAGGATACATCAATGTCATGTCTATTTTAATCTGGACTAATTATAAAATAACTAATAATAGAAACTAAACCTGATCGAATACAGAGTATAGATTTGGGTTAAAATTCAAACGTCATAGTTAAAAATAACCTTTTAACCTGGCTGTTAAAATTAACTAAAATGTTACAGAATGGACCCCTCAGTCGATAATAAACTACAGCTGGTTAAATTCTAATTATTAATTAACAAACAGTATATTTCCTATTAACCAGTAACCAGTTAATTTTTCAATAATTTTATTTATTTGGCTGATCAGTATTTTTAATTAATTCTTAAAATTAAATTATTGTTTCATGCTGCTACCAATAGAACTTCACCATTTTTATTTTTTCTCTTACCCACATGACACAAATTAATAATTAAAAATCATTGGTGATGATACCCATAGAAAACATATTATATTTGATGCACACCGAATTTTAACAGTTTAAATGATTTCAATTAATAGATTGAAATCAAAGAATGTTCATGACTTCGAAAGAAAAGATTTAGCTTGTTAATTAATTACATAAACCAGCTCGAAAAAAATATCTTAGATGAAGTCAATCAAAGGTTTAGATGACTTATAGCAAATGGATTTAGCTGAAATGAGGTTGTATTGATATCAGAACAGATGTTTTAAAATGATTATAGTAGCAATCGATTGTTTTTCAAACTTTATTTGTACACGACCTTTAAAGACGAAGACAGGTGAAGAGATTACTCAAACATGTTCGGATAATACTAGCACATACAAAACGGTGTCCGAAAAATCTTGAGACTGATCAGGGAAATGAGTTTTACAAACTTCGAAGCTTAATGAAAAAACGCTATATTAATCACTATAATACGTACAGTACGGAAAAGGCTGCTATGGCTGAAAGTGTGATAAGAACACTCAAAAATAGACTATACAAATATTTTAGTTTAAATGGTACTTATAAATGGATTGATGTTTTACCTGAAATTAGCAAATCTTACAACCGTACCAAACATTCTTTGATACAATGCAAGGCCTTCTGAAGTGAACAAGTCTAACGAGAAAGAGATTTTCAATAAATATTATAGCATTTAAAAATAGTCGGTCCACGAAAATTGAAAATTTGAGATATTGTACGCATAAGTAAAGCTAAATATTTGTTTGAAAAAGGTTATACACCTAACTGTACTACTGAATTGTTTAAAATAGCTCAAATTAAAATTACAAATCCCATAACTTACCTATTGGAAGACATGATGGTGCTCCGATTAAAGGCGTTTTTTATGAAGAAGAATTACAGAAAACTGCTCATCCTGACACCTATCTTATTGAGAAGGTGTTACGTCGTAATGGTAATAAAATGTATGATAAATGGCTTGGAAGGTAACAATTGGACTGAAAACAGTGATTTCGTATAGAAACTTATGGAAAAAAGAATAAATTTCTATAAATCAGAGACATTTTATGCTAATCATTAATTTAGCAACAACGCTGATTAGGAGCTATAAATAAAATCTGAAATTGTTTTTCATCGTTAGTCTTCAACATGAGATAGTGTAATCGAAGTAACTTTAATAAATAGTAAAAGTGATTTGCTAACAATGGAAGAATATGATCGTGACTTAAATGAGATTTTAAATAAGTACGAAGAGGCTGCCAAATTCGAAAATCATTCAATATTTCTAGCAGAAGGATTTCAAATTAGTTGTGATCTTAGTCCAGCTAGAACATTTAGTTCAGTTATAATTTTAACTCAACCGTACAAATTATATAAAATTTCGTTTGGCATCTACGAACACGTTTACGGAGATGATTATTCAAAAAATAACTAGTTTTTTCAACGAGCCGCTTGATCAATATGATGAATATGATGCAGTTAATTTTCGGTGTGGTGATTTTTGTAAAATAAATCAAGTTGTTTACGATTCTACAAAATTTCTTGAAGTATGTAAACATAACGTCAATTTTTACTTGACTTAAAGATGTTATATCCATACTAGATGTAAACACACAACTTATATCACACCGAATAGATACGTATGTTAACAACCTTAAATTTTTGTGAATATTACTATTATATTAT
>OV651813.1:53532626-53551626 GCA_927349885.1 Psylliodes chrysocephalus | reverse complement strand
ATTTTGGGTAATGCAGGTATTAAAAATGTGACAAATATATTTTGAAATAAATGGACAAGCGTACAGTAACATATTAATACTTAAAAGATTTGAGCCAACAGCTTTGAACTTTAACGATTCCTAGTTCGTTCGTTAATGACAAATTAAAAGAAATAATATTAGGCAATATAGTATTTTTGTATAAGTCGACTATTAAATTATCCACAGGAAAATCATATTTTGATGCATTTACAAAATAATCGTTAATTTTTTTTTGGATCTTTTAGTTCTATTGGCAAAGAATGGTTCTTAGATTTAGAGTTAATATCTAGATTACGTAATTCCTTTCAAAATGTTTTTTGATTTCCGTAGTTTCTTAACTTAAATTTTAATAAGACTTTTTTTCTCGTTGTATTGCAATCTTTGTTTTATTTCTTAACTGTTTGTAATACTCCCAATTACCCTGAACACCGGTTCTTTTAAACCTTAATAATGCTCTGTCTCTATGGGACATCATTTTCCTAATTGTGTATGTAATCCAAGAAGCAGAAGGATGTGTAATTTTTACAGTCTTTTTTGGTGCATGGTGGTCAAAAAGGGCGAGAAGGATAGTATTAAAATAATCAATTTTATCATCAATATTATCTAAATGAAAAATTTTATTAAAATTAGCTGCTTCTAATTCAGCAGTAAAATGCGCATTGTTAACATAAATTTCTAAACGTGATAAAGGAGGGATCTTTTTTGAAACTTTATTGGAAAATATTAGAGTTGACATACAATTATCAGCTATAACTCTATGCATCAGTTACAGATACTTTACCCTTGATAGTTTCAGAGCATATGACCAAGTCCAAAGCAGTAGCACTTGTCGATCCATACCATGTCGGTTCATGAATTAACTGAGATAAATCGTAGGACAATAAGATAGTATTACACTTCTTATAGCAACAACTATCAGGCACTATTGCATCGATATTAAAGTCTCCTAATACGATTTTTTAATTAAATTTAGATGCAACGATACTAAGAGAAATTTCAAAGTTTTCCAGGAAGTTAGAAACTTTGTGGGAATGTGGTCTATAAAAATCCCCAATGCATATTTCTTATCTAATATAAAGGAAACCCACAGTTCTTTATTGTTACTTAAATTAAGCCTCTGAATAATGATTGCTGTAATGTTATTTTTAATATAGATTAGTAATCCACCTTCCCCGATCTCTTCTAAATAGTCGATAACCATTAAGTTGTATAATATTGTCGGGAATGTTATTTGTAAGTCAAGTTGCCGTTACTCCAATAATATCATATTTGAAATAAACTATATCTTTAAAAAGGATTGAGATGCAATACAAGAGACCTAACATTAATATTAACTACACTTATTCTCATTTTTATTTACGACAGAAAAACATAAGAGTTGAAAAATTACTAAAATATTAAAATACTATTGAACTACAAATAGCAGCACATTGATATGAATAATAGCACAAGATACACAAGATGACTGTTATTTTTTATGGATACCCCTGGTAATAGGACCCCCTTTTCTCACTGACTTCTTAGACGTTTCTGTCACTAACAATGCTCTAGTGATAACTAAAGTATTCTTTTTTGTAACAACTTCCTTGATGGGTGGTTGGGCCTTGACTTCGCTAGCGTTGGAACATTTTGCCTCTAAGTTATCAGTTACTACTTTAATATCAGTTTCTTCTGGTAGACTGGAGGTTCGCTTAGGACTTCTCGTTAAGGTTGAGATTGAAAAATATCCAATTCAGTTTCAATTATTTGAAGGTCTTGACAAGTAAAAGCTTTGCCTATAATTATCAATTGACTACCTTTTAGATAGTACTTTTATTCCTCAGACGAGCCTCATTATAATATGGAACTAATATTTTTCTTTCTTCGAGGGTCTCTCCGTGAAGTCCCCAGTAACAATTGCGCCAGAACCTTTTAATTTTTTTCCATTTCGTAAGATTTCCTGTTTTCTTAAAAATGAAGTAAAGAATACTTAAGTTGGTCTATTTTGATTTCCCTTTTTTCCCAATCTGTATAGATTATTTATTTTAAAAATATTAATTGTAATTAAAAATTTATCGTTTAAAAGTTTTCGTTTGCAGATTCTTCTTCAGGAATTCCATAAAATATTAAATTATTTAGTTTTCTTTTTTTCAATTCTCTCTACTTTATCCACAAGTTTTTTATTTTCTTCTTCGAGTGTTGAAACTCCTAATTTGAAATCAATTATTTCGTTCTCAACAGTCGTTTGCAGAGATAATTTTTTTTTATATTCTGTCTATTCTTAAACTTAGATTAGAGTTTGTTTCCTTCATTTGATGAAAAAGAATAGAAAAGACTACTAAGCAAAGCGCTACTGATGACGTTATTAAGTTGAATTGATATACAATGTACTTCGATAGACCTCATACAACAAACATTACTTCTCTGTATCTGTAAGGTTGGATTGATAAACCCATCGTGCATCCTCTAGGGGCATATAGGCCTCTCAACTTATCAACAACTTGCTGGTTGCCACTGATGGGTGTCTACAGAAAGTTATCTTCCCAGCTCATTAAGGTCCTGCAGGTTATCAACTCATCAAATACCTGCTGGTTGTCGCTGGGGGGTATCTAGTGATAGCCAATCTTTCAGGTCAAAGTCCTGCAGGTTAATAACGTCACCGAAAGGTCTCTTCAGGTGTCCAATTTTTTGAAAGTTGCCATTTGGTGGGCTTCTATAACCGCAATGGTAAATACCTGGGTGACTCTATTTGGTTCGCCCGCTCCACGGGAAACAAACATTACTTCTACAGACATGTGTGTGGTAAAGAGAGAGTGGATGGCGTTGATTTTAATCTTTTGCCACAGGCATTTCTACAAACATGAACACATTTAGAACAATACAGATTTTTCAGCTTTTTAATATAATTTTTAATTTTTGTTTTTAGTTCTTTATTTGGATTGTTCGTATCACACATAAACAATTGAGTATCCCGCCTACAGCATCATGCTTCGTCTTCATCTGTCATATTTACTTATGTTGCACAAGCTACTTTTTCTGCACCCAACTCGTGTATTCACTACTTTTACAAAATTATTAATAAAAAACATAAAAACTTCTTGGTTGTGCTTAATAATATTTTGTCATTATATTCTATTTTGCGAGCAGAAAAACTACAAATTTTAATTATGGGGGCATAAAATTGATTGAAAACATTTGATCGAATACATTTGATCATTTGATCGAATGCATTTAATCGAAAAAAACATTTTGTCGAATAATAATTTATCAAAAAGAAAAATGAATAAACAGAAAAATGATCAAAAAGAACAATGATCGAAAATAGATTTGATAGAAAAAGCAATTGATCGAAAAATCAAATAAAAATAAAATTACAAAACACGCGTTAATCAGGAGGTGATAGCGGTATTCGCTTGCTTCCCCCCGTCGATAATCAGAGCTGTTTTAGCCCCTAGTCTTTATAACAGCTCGTGAGAACGGTTTCTCTCTTGTAGAAGCTATGGACTACCAGATGTCTACATGAAAGAGACTTTAAACCAATAATATTTAATTATTTTTCATTGGTAATAATTTATTTTTAATAAATTTTCCGCATATAGGGTGCGGTTAATATTTAATAAGTTTTCATTGGTAATAATTTATTTTTCATAAGTTTTCTGCACATATGGAGCCGTTCATATTTAATTACCGTTGTATTATTTTTTTTGTAAATATATATTTTATTACCTATTCCTGTGTTTCTTATATTACTGGTTCTTAACCATTCTCTTTTAGGGTACCGTAGGGTACGAGGTGTAAAGGATATAAGTATTTTATTTTTATTTATTCTAGTATAGTGGCTACCTAGCAGTGACCGCCTGGAATTATTTACCTCCACTGAGTTCACCTTGAGTACACTCTGGTGTACCACAGGGTCGTAGAGCAAACTGCGATACCAAAACTGGCGCCTGAGCAACCCCTATTCGGGAATCACCTTCATAGCGCCACACAGACTCGTTGATTCACTGTAGTAGAACCAGAAGCCTGTTACAACTGTTAGAATCTAATTTGACGATAGTCGCTGAGTTTAGTTTCTCCGTAAAAGAGGTTAGACAAAAGGTTGCATGGTGTGGTTTGACATTTTTATATTTCACTATTTTAAATGTTGATTTAAGATAAATTTTCCTTTTGATCTAATGATTTTAGATCTATTGTCTTTTCGATAAAATGTTATTTTTGGTGGTAATCCCGACCTCGTTGAGATATATTCTTGTTTTTCAGATTGTCATGTCATGCCACAAAAAGTTAATGATGTTAGCATCGGCCTTGTATATTTGTAGGATAATTAGCAGCCACTCATAGTATACAAAGTCGAATGCTTTTTTGTAGTCGATGTAAGCCATGTACATAGTCCTTCGTTTTGAGTATGCCTGGTTACAAATGTCAAAGTTGTTATGATTTGCACTCCATCGTGCCCTTGACGTATGCCTTGTGTTGTTCAGCTATGATATTCGTTTATAGTTGGTATATAGCCATTAAGGTACGCAGGAAGTTTTAATATTGTATATCGTTCGTGATAGATCGATACTTCGAAAGATCCCCCATAATTTCTTTTAACAGAAGGTATGTGACACCCTTTGTTAGAAATGGTGGCAATTTATGAGGATTGGCAATTACGTCATTAATTAAAACTGTTAATTTTTCATGGGCAGAGCAGAGTTTCTTTAGCCAGTAGTTCTGCACTACATCTTGGCCAGGTGCTTTTAAGTTATGGGTCTCCTTTATCTTGTTAGAAACCTTTTCAGTCATAAATGACACGTAAGGCATTTGGTATTATTTTTGGGAGATTAGCAATCCAGCTAGCTTTGATGTTGCAGTGGGTCAGTGTTTTCAACTGTTTTTTTCGAATAGCCTACTTTGGATAGTGATCGTAAAAAATTAACGTATTGCATCTTAACCACAAAATGTTACATGAAAATAACATTGAAATTAATGTTATTAATACACATTATTTTTATTATCAACCAGTTTTACAAATTATTAAGCAAAATGTTAATAATTATTTTAATATAAATTATATATTTTTAATACAGTTTAAGACTGCTTAGTCTTAATGCTCCTCTTCACGTTGGCCAATGCGCTGGTAAATATTATTGGAAATATTTGTAATCAGCTCGTAGTTAGCTATATGTTCCTTACTTTAAAAAATATGTTTATACACAGGATGATTCATACTTAAGTGGAGAAGCAAACACACATACAAGGTTATCATAAAGCAAGGGATATATTTTAACTTATTATAACTTTTTAACAAATTAAGTTAATAACAAAATAAATGTTTGATATGATCTCCATTTTGATCTTGTAAAATCAGCAACACTTCCTCTAAAGGTGGTTTTCCACTAAATGGGCAGTTAAGTTTATGTTTTGTTTGTGTTTTCTGGAATATGAAAACAAAAACAAAACTGAGACAAACCCAAAACTCTTGTTTTCATGAAACGGACCACATTTTGTTCCAGTTTTGTTTGTGTTTTCGACCTTTTCCACTGGTTATCGCGAGAAAGTCAAAACACATTTTATCAATATTTTATTTATACATACAAAAGTAGTTTAAAAGATGTATGTGAAATCATAAGAACCTAAAAAGGACAATATTTGGACGTAAACTACAGTTAAATACCTCAGATAAACAAATGAAATATAGATGTGTTACGGGCGCAATTTTACATAGACTTTGTTTGAAGCCAGTATCTACGAACTTTTGACAGCCCCATGGGCGTATAAAATATTTTTTTCATCAGAACCCAAAGCATTCTTTTGTCAATAACAAATTTAAAGAACAATGCAACTCATGCATAAAATTTCATTTTACACAAATTAAATTCTATTTTTTATTCAAATGTAATAAATGATACTTATAATTCAAATAATTACACTGTTAATATTGTTTATAGGTAGATATCAGTAAACTGTGTATTTAAAATGGAACAACAATCCCTTTTGAAAAAAGTAAGCCAAACTGAATTTACCCATTAGGTCACAGGAGTACTGGTGAGATTGGTGCACAAAGTGCCTTTGCAGGTCCGTTTTAATCATTTCATCTTATTTTAAAACCAGGAGAAATTAATATTTCTGAAACTCAACAATAAAAAAATCCAATTTACTTTTCCCTTATATACCTAAAGGTAACATTCTTACCACTTGAAGTGATAAATTTAATTTTTTTTAGCATATACGTGGGATGTCAAAAAATAGGAATTAAGGCAGTTACTTATTTTTAAAAATATAAAAAAAATTATATGTAATAGATTTTATCATTTCTTAAGAATAAACAAACATATGATGTGCTTTGAAAATAATTTATAATGGATAGACACCAATCTATAAATTTGTTGAAACTTACCTTCATAGTCTGTAATCTTGTTCCAAGAAAGATCTAATGAAGACTGTTAATTAACAATAGATCTCTTTTCACAAACATATAAACTAGAAGCATAAAAAAGGTTGAAGTGACGAGGCCTTTAAACCTTGACTAACGTCATTAATTTTATTTGGAAAATATATTTATATTTAAATAAAATGCTAAGATAAATTAACTCTAGCTTTATTAGTAAAATAGTAACATTACAATTTTGTATAATCTGGCAACATTTTTACTGATTTGGTATCGATTCAGGTTTTATTTTTGTTCTTATAAACTAACATGTTTCTTTATCATAAATAACAATTTTATAGATGAGAAATACATTTTTCATAAATTTTTAATGACATTTATAGAATTAAAATAGATATTTGTGTACCAAAGGCTGTAAGTATCGAGTTGATCTTTTACGGCCGAATCAGAAATTTACGGCCGAGGTCAAGTAACTTCTGGTAAATAATATTAGATCCATTTAACAACTTATGTAAGAATAGAAAATCCGTATCATGCATTCATTTTTCACGAGAGCAATTATTAATAACTCCAGATATTTGACGCCAGTATATCTAGCTAGTTTAGTCCTACATGGTATATATAATTTCTGAAAAACCTCCTGTATTCGTCTAATAAATCACATAAATTAAATTTTGTCTATGTACAACTTGTATGTGATAAAAATGTTTTATATATAAGACTCAATTAGGCTTCATCCAAAAATGTATTAACATACAATTAACGCAAATTAAAAAACAATACAAGAAATAAATTATAAAAATTCAATATAAAAGTATCAAAAGTGGTAATTATAAATAAAAAAAGGATAAAATTGGTTAGTGGAGTGTCTATTTTCAAAGAAATATAATGGAAATCCCATAGGAACCGAAGTTGTGCATGGGCTACATATTATATTTAAATGTATGTCACCAAATTGAATTATTTTTATTTTAATACTAGATACATAGGTACCTCAACTGCTTCTGATGCATTTTCACTCATGTAATTTTTGGTCTCTTAATTAAATGTTAGAAGCTAATATTGACAGATATTCTAGATTGAAACCTTCTTCTACTTCGCTGAGTTAAAACGAGGGCTTATTGTCTAACCATTTTTGAAAGCACTCAGCTCCCTCCATAAACGCAACAACTAGCAAAAGTGTAAAGCACAAATGTTTTGGTATTCTCTACTCGTTGTGCTGTTCCTATTTGAAAAAAGTAAAGCGCATTCAAAAAAGTTTATTTTCGGAAGTAGATAAGTCAAACATTAAAATATATATCTAAATATTATGACTTGAATATTAAAATGTCAGCAAATGTATGATGTATGTATGATATTGTTTTTGATTCCTTACAATTCTGAAGGCCTTAATATATTCTAATTGAGTTTATAACTGTAATAATGTCAAAATGACATTTAAATACTAACCTTAGATATTTAGACAAATCAGCATTTACGATTTATAATTATTATGACAGATTACAACAAAAATTAAAATCACATACGAATATCAAAATCGTCTAGCATTACAGAATACCATAATCACATGCTTGTCGCTTTGGTGTTCGAACTTTGTTGAGAAGTCTGCTTGGCGCTTTCGTTTTTTCAGCTGAAAGTTAGAAAATAACCCCCTTTGACTTGTTCTAGATTAACACATGATTTTTAAAGGTTTTGGAATTTTAGATATTTTAATAATCTCCAAAATGATATGTGACAAATATTTTTTTAAAAACGGGCATTTTTAAATGTATTATTTTTAGCATAACCTTTTGTCTCTGAATTTAAAAATTATAGATGTCTTCTTTATAAATTGAATAACCTATTCTATAGCTTCTGGAGCAATGTCGGTGGAACAACTTAAATTTTCTGATCCAGTATGTGCATATTATAAATCACTTCTAGACTCTGTCTTTCACTACATTCACTAGGAAGTAAATTTTCCCTAAAAAGAATTATAAAATATTTACAACATAATCATTCTATAAGTATAATTCATTTCATTACTAAGATACAAGAAACTCTTTGGATTAGTTTATATTTTCATAAAATGTTTTCTTTCCAGAAAAACACTAAGATTTATTTTACTTTGTCTGGGAGAATACAATAGGAGGAGGAGGAGGAGGAGGAGGAGAAGGAGGAGGAGAAGGAGGAGAGAAGGAGGAGGAGAAGGAGGAGGAGAAGGAGGAGAAGGAGGAGGAGGAGGAGGAGGAGGAGGAGGAGGAGGAGGAGGAGGAGGAGGAGGAGGAGGAGGAGGAGGAGGTGGAGGAGGAGGAGGGAGGAGGAGGAGGAGGAGGAGGAGGAGGAGGAGGAGGAGGAGGAGGAGGAGGAGGAGGAGGAGGAGGAGGAGGAGGAGGAGGAGGAGGAGGAGGAGGAGGAGGAGGAGGAGGAGGAGGAGGAGGAGGAGGAGGAGGAGGAGGAGGAGGAGGAGGAGGAGGAGGAGGAGGAGGAGGAGGAGGAGGAGGAGGAGGAGGAGGAGGAGGAGGAGGAGGAGGAGGAGGAGGAGGAGGAGGAGGGAGGAGGAGGAGGAGGAGGAGGAGGAGGAGGAGGAGGAGGAGGAGGAGGAGGAGGAGGAGGAGGAGGAGGAGGAGGAGGAGGAGGAGGAGGAGGAGGAGGAGGAGGAGGAGGAGGAGGAGGAGGAGGAGGAGGAGGAGGAGGAGGAGGAGGAGGAGGAGGAGGAGGAGGAGAAAATTGTGGTTTTATTCGTAGTTACGTGATAATGCTGATACATATAGCACGTTTATTATATAGCAGCAAGTACATTCTCAAAAATTCCAAAACTTCTACAGGATGGAAAAAGAAACATTTAAAAAGCGTGCTGATCTAATAAAACCATCAATGCAGTTACAGTGTACAAATTATCGAAGAGCTATTATTGTGGAGGATGGAATACTTACATTTTTGAAGTAACTACCTAATAAGTTAATAAATGCATGGGAATAAAAGGCAAGAAAATATTGAAAAATTATAAACCATAAAATCGTTATTGGCTCAACGACGAACAGTCAATATTTGAGGTGTATTTTAACCCTCATATCCAGAAGGATAATTTGGAGGATAGTTACCTTCACTGACGAGTATGCTTCCATCGAAGGAAAACGGAGTAAATTGGCCAGCGTGAATTTTGTTATATATGTGCGTCTTGTTTTACCTGTCAATATTAGACAGAGAAGTGGAAGTACCCGGTAATTTTAGTGTAGTATATCGTCTAATGTCTGCGGTACTATCACCTTGAATCTCTTCGTTTCTCCGATGCGTTTAAAGTAGCAATATCGGGGAGAATGCTTTTAGGTTGTGGCGCACTTTTTAAGAAAGGTAATTGACGACAGCATGCTCCATTCTTTTCACTAAAGTTTTTGGCGGAGTCTTCCTTTTTGTTGAGGATGTACTCGGTGTACGTAACGGTGTACGTGACAGTGTACGTGACGGTGTATATGACGGTGTACGTGACGGTGTACGTGACGGTGTACGTGACGGTGTACGTGACGGTGTACATAACGGTGTACTTGAGAAATTAGTATTCAGTAAATCTGCTTCCTGATGATGATTAGTGGGGTGTTCTTTAGGACCGGTAGCTCTTGACTTTTGTCATCATCATCTATACTGTACTTTTTTGGACAACCATCTAGCAAAGCCTGTAAATCGATATTTCTCCGGCTGTTTATTGACTAGTTGTTACCGGTCGACAAGACATAAAAATTTTCTTGAGTTCCGAACCTATTTAAATAAAAATAACAAACTCACATGTAGAAAAATATGTCCCAGCAACTTGGATCCAAGCTTATCTTGTTCACTTCTATTGCTTTACGCCTTTAAAATATGATCATAAAGATACGGGTACTTCTTGACAGTCTGAACAAAGTCTATATTAAATTGTTCATCATCCGGTAATGTTTCTACATCTTTTTTGCTAGACATCGCGAAAGGACTTAAAACATTAATTTATTAACTTGGGCTACTAAACAAGTTAAACAACGTCTGCGCGGGTTGGAAACACGTGGCCATAGTAGCGAATTATACGACATGTTTTATATTAGAGTCGCACGTCGAATATTGCCACGTCGCATTTTTGCGACGTGACTCCGGTGTGAATATATTAATTTATTTGCGTAGGTTTTAAAACAAGCAGCATGCTTCCTGCTTCCTGGCAGCAAGTCGCACGTTGCATGCTACTTTGGTGTGAAAGCCCACTTATTAGGACAAACTTTTATGTTTCATTTAGATTTAAAGTTATAAAATGATTTTTTTTTTTTAATTATAGGTGGGACAACCTTAGAAGACAGAGGAATTTGGTATATTGACTAAAAACAATTTTGAAAAATGTTTTTCCGGTGGATAGGTGCCAGTGAGAACCCTATTAAAAATCAAGAACAGCCTGATCGTGTTTCAAGATTATTAATTTCTTCAATGAAGCTATCCTATAATTCAACCAAAATCAATATATTTATGTCAAATATTATATGATTATTGTAACAAATATTATATTTTAAACAAAATTTTAATTTGCTTTAAGTTAAATTCACAAATATCATGTTTTGTGGGGTTGGGCCAACTTCACTAAGACAGGGCTCGTATATTTTTTTATATATCCCTCTTATAAACTGTAATAGTCTTTTGAGATGATAGCAATAGTAATATTAGTTCAACATCTAATACATAGTTGACATATTTATCTTTATGACACCGTGCTAGGTTTAGGTAACTCGATTTTTAAAATTGGTTCATTAAATTTAATATTTTTTCTTAGTAAGCCAATCTGCAATTTGGGCTTCTCTCCATTTAGTGGCTGGTAACTGTTCATACACGCCGGCTGAGATATAGAGCGTTATCCATAACAATAAAAGATCCTGGTTCGATTTTTAGAAGAATATCTGAAAACAATTCCGGTCTCTGCTGATGAAATCCCTATCAGTGGGCCTATGACTCCCGCTTCAACGATAACAACCAAGCAAGATTCAAATGCGTTGTTGCCAATAACGTCGCTTTAATCTGCGACGACAGTGTGGATCTCGGACATTATCTACCGTTAGATAAAGATGCAAACTACGCGCTGGCAACGCTCCATTTTACCAATCGCTTGGAAGATCTTTGAACAGTTTAAAAATAGACCAATCAAATTATTAAAATTATTTCAACAAATTGATATTTGTTCTGGAGGTAAACAATACACAAATGAATTAGTTATTCAAAACATCTATTAAGATAGCGATCTTCTCAATTATTTTAAAACTATCTGTACGTATAGTCTTTGAAGAGTGAGTAGAAGAAAAAAGTTTTAGTAGAAGAAGAGGGTTTTTGTAAATTTCTAAGAGATTAAATATTTTCAATACCCCACTAAATTGTTTATTAATTATTACTGAATATTTCTCCGTTTGTCGGTATTCAAAAAATCAACAATTATTAAAAATAACTTTTATTGTACAGGGTAAACGTCTAATTTGATTGGCCTATAAAATTTCTTTACAGTATGAGTCACTATCTACAATTGTGGTATTCTACTGTAGTCTGGCTCTTACATAGATATTTATTCTACTAATAAATATACTTGTATAAATTTATCCAGCGTCTCAAAATAAATTACTTATCTATAAAAATACTTTATTTAGTTACATATGTGTACTAATTTGTTACAAAATTTAGACCACACAACACAACCGTTTCCAGCAAACAGATTTCAGTTTCAAAACACGTCGAAACCTTTTGATGTATATATATATATATATATATATATATATATATATATATATATATATATATATATATATATATATATATATATATATAATTTAACCAGTAATTTGTGGGTAATGCAGCAAATGAAAGTTTACTTTTTTAAGTTTATTCCAAGCTTTCGGAAATGTTTATTTCATCATCAGGGAGAATCTTAATTAAGGTTGTTCATTTTGGTGGTATTATTCATTTTAGTGTAAATATACAATGGACAAGCTGAATCAATTACAAAATAATATACACAAACAATAATTACGATACTTTAAAACTAAAAAAATATAAATAACGTTATTTATATTTTTTTAGTTTTAAAGTATCGTAATTATTGTTTGTGTATATTATTTTGTAATTGATTCAGCTTGTCCATTGTATATTTACACTAAAATGAATAATACCACCAAAATGAACAACCTTAATTAAGATTCTCCCTGATGATGGAAATAAACATTTCCGAAAGCTTGGAATAAACTTAAAAAAGTAAACTTTCATTTGCTGCATTACCCACAAATTACTGGTTAAATTATTAACTAGTCAGCAACGACTATCAACTCTCTTATATATATATATATATATATATATATATATATATATATATATATATACATCATTCTATCATTGTTGCGTCCATCAACATCCTAATCAAATATCTTATTGCGTCCTTTGAATTATTGCGTCCGTATATCGGACGCAATAATATCATTCCATGTATTTGCAAGTTCCCGTCAATTCCCGTTAATTTTTAAACAAAATTTTAGCGCGAACAGCTGACAAAACTTTATAGGTTTCCATATGTTCATAAAACTAGGCTGTATCTAGTATGGTCCTTAGAATTTTACAGGTTTTTTCAAGTTGGTGGTGGACGCAATAATATTAGTGTTATAGATGAAAATGTATATTATTAGTTCAACGATTCTCCGGTAGAGGTGCGAAGATAGTATACATACTCAAATATACATTTTACAAACGAAGTATATTATTGCGTCCGAAGCGTGGCAACATTGTAATCTATTTTTAGACTTGAATTATGTTCGCGTTTCTAGCTGTATTAAAAAATGTATATTTTCAGAGCTGCATAAGTTATTTAGTGCATCTTACCAGAGGCACCATAATTAAAGAAGGGGGGGAGTAAACGTTTGTATGGAAGTACCGAAGTAGGAAATTAAAAATTGAAATTGTATTTTCACATTTAATGGAGGGGTAATGGGGGGGTGTAAGTTTGTGGGAGTGTCAGATTTTTAATGGCAGAAACTTGAAAATTGGAATTGTAGCTACTTATCTATATATATAAAATTGTTTGTCCTGACTGACTGACCTGTCAACGTACAGCCAAAACTACTGAGCCCAGAAAGCTGAAATTTAAAACATAGGTTTATTTTATGACTTCAGTTTCCGCTAAGAAAGGATTTTTGGACACTTTAACTTAAAAGGGGGGAAACGGTAAGAAATGAGGGAGGGAACTAAATTTAGAAACATGAAACATTTAAATTACTAAGCATAAATAAATAAAGATGTGTTTCAGGCTTTTTGGATTTTCACATTTTAAGGGGGGAAAACGGGGGTGTATGGGACCATCGAATTTTTTGTTCTCTTTGAAGTTAGATACATGATAATTCAAATTGCAGCTACTGACTACAAATTATTAATGACGTGATTTAGGATTTTTGGATTTTCACATTTAAGGAAGGGAAATGGTGGTAAAAATTTATTTGGGAGTATCCATGTTTTTGGTTCTCTTTAAAGTTAGGAACATGAAAATTGGAATTGCAGCTACTGAGTACAAATTAATAATGTCATTTTTCAGGGTTTTTGTACTTTCACATTTTAAGGGAGGGGGTAACCAGGGATGAAAGATAATTTGAAAAAAATCGATTTTTTTAAAGGTAGGACCTTGAAAATTGGAATTGTAGGTTCTCATCATAAATAAGTATCTTTTAGGGTTTTTGCATTTTCACATTTTCAAATTTTCAAATTTTCAAATTTTCAAATTTTCAAATTTTCACATTTTCACGTTTTCACATTTTCACATTTTAAGGGAGTAACGGGGGGGGGGGTGAAAATTTGTTTGAAAGCATATATATATATTTTTTGTTCCTTAAAGTTAAAAACATGAAAATTTGAAATACAGCTACTGATCAAAAATAAATAATGATTTGTTTCATGGTTTTTGAATTTTCACATTTTAAGGGGAAAATAAATAAAAATGAATAAAAATAAATAAAAATAAATAAAACTAAATAAAAATAAATAAAAATAAATAAAAATAAATAAAAAAAAATAAAAATAAATAAAAATAAATAAAAAAAAATTAAAATAAATAAAAATATATAAAAATAAATAAAATTAAATAAAAATAAGTATAAATAAAAATAAATAAAAACAAATAAAAATAAATAAAAATAAATAAAAATAAATAAAAATAAATAAAAATAAATAAAAATAAATAAAAATAAATAAAAATAAATAAAAATAAATAAAAATAAATAAAAATAAATAAAAATAAATAAAAATAAATAAAAATAAATAAAAATAAATAAAAATAAATAAAAATAAATAAAAATAAATAAAAATAAATAAAAATAAATAAAAATAAATAAAAATAAATAAAAATAAATAAAAATAAATAAAAATAAATAAAAATAAATAAAAATAAATAAATAAAATTAAAAATAAATAATCAATAGATTTGAAAGGCGTTAGACATTATTTGTCCTTGTTCACCGCTACCTTGTTTCTTCGCCTAATGTTAGAAATCTCAATCTAGCCAGGCTTTCACACTTGCGCAGAACAATGTTGCTTCTTCTGCGGGATTGATGACACTCATGTGTCTTTTTAGGCGGCAATGTTCTGTAAGAAGACCTAACAATTTGACGTTTTTGATCTTGAATTTGATCGTTGATTCCTTGATGGACTCCTTGGCTTGTCTAAGTCTTCCACCATTCTTGAGACTTTTTGCAATTATTGTTTGACGAAAGCTTTGCACAATGCCCTAGCAACTCCATAGAATTGTTCGGGGCCTGTAATAGCTATATCTTAGCCTTCGTAGGCCTTTTCGCTGCCCTAATATCCCTGATGGCCTGGAACTCCGGCTAGAATAATCTTGTTTTGGCTACTAAGCTCTGCCAGGTCTTCTAGGCAGTCTTTCACCAGTCGTGATTTAATTTCTGGTGAGAGATTTGCCCTCAGAGCTGTTTTCTATTGGAGTAGATGGCAATAGTTTTATCTGACACTTATTGATTTAATATTTGTCTTGTACAGGGTAGTATGGCTAAAAGTTCCGCCTGAAACATTGTTAAATATTCTTCTAGACTCAGTGAAACCGTTGTTTTCGAATTGACTCCATAGTTTCTAGCTCCTACTCCTTCTTTGGTTTTTGTGCCGTCCGTATACCAGACGAGATCAGTCTGTATCAGAGGTCCCTGTTTCCAGGATTCTCGGGCTGGTATTTGAATTTGAAAGGTTGTTTTTCTAAATTTGTATGTGGTTGTGGTTATATCACTAGGTATTCCTATAATATCCTTACTTGTTGATATGGCCTCGTATGGTCACCGCTTTGCAGTTGGCTTATTCGGTTTTGTCCCTGCATTAGCCTGTGAATAATGTACCTGGTTTCTCTTTAAATCTCCATTATGATACAGATTTTTCATTACGATACAGATTTTTAATCAATAGAAACATACAATTTTTTAATCAAGCATGTTGTTTGACGTTTGTCCTAGGTTCCTATGTAATTGTTTTAGTTGTCAAAACGTATTAAATTTTCGTAGATCTAAACTTCGATAATTATAATATAAAAATGTCTGATATCAGCGATATAGAGGACTCATCCACACATATCGGAGAAAGCAGGAAATACAGTACAAAATATTTTGCCGCAAAAATCTAAGGAAATACCAATGCCTGAAGTAATACCATTAATTACAATTTTTTATAGAAATACGAGTAAATACTGTTATTGTGTTCAATACCAATATAAATATAATATTTGCAGATCTTGATTATTTATCGAGTGTAGAAAAAATAGCGTAAGCAACTCTCATGTAATGGTTATTTAAACACTCGCATAAACCATAAGAAACTCGCCTTTGGCTCGTTTCGTATCCCGGTTAATGCTCGTGTATTAATAACCATCATTATATGATCGTTGCATAATATACTATTATAAATCTTGCAAAAAAAAATTAACATCTAATATTTACGCCAGTCGGGAACATTTGTGATACCAATTTATTAAAAGCCAGAGAAAGCTCTTCTAGTTCTTTTATTGCATAAACGTTCCAGTCCGCAGAGGTATATTTAACTCCGCTTCATACTATTACGAATAGGGTCGGATAAAACCTTCCACGGCTTTCAAAACGACGCACCGCTGTGCCGGTCGGAGTGGGGGTGTTAAGCTTATTTTCGTTACGGAATTACAAAATTTCTTGATTAGGTCGCCACGCTCAAAGCCCGCGATAAAAGCTATGCAATAGCTTAATAAGTCGAACTTCTTGCACACTGTTATGAGATGAGTGAATTGATTAAAACGACATATCTCGATGTCCCGATTCTAGACAGCCTAAGGGCTTCTTTTCTCACGGAGTTTTATGTGGCCTTTTAGTAATTTAATTCTGTAAGTAATCTGTTGATAATAGCAGCTGAAAGCCATACCAGAAATGTGGTATACAAAGACATACATACATATCATAAACACTAAAAAACATATTAATGCTCCTTTTTTGGGCAGTCAAGCATTCAAAGCTAGTTTTATGGTAAGATTATTACGAGGGGAAAACTCCTCTAATCCCCACATGTTTCCCAACAAACGCCTGCTACTTTCTAAATATGCATTAGTGAATAGGCATAACATAGAAAAACAAGGAAAGCAATATGTGGACGGATATCACGAAGAAATTTAACCCCTGATGTATCAGTAGTAGAAAATTAAGTTAAAAATGTTGAGATTTTGAAATTAACCAAATCAGCTTATAACTTCTTTTAAGTAAATCCATATAATCCGATATTCAGTTATTGTTAGGTATATATGTAGTTGCGTTACATTATTGCGTCCTACAAGTTTGGCAACACCGCATGGACGCAACAATATATAGTGTAACTAATATACGGAGCTGATAAGGTTGCTTTTTATAAGGAAGTAACAATGTTTCAAATTATACGAAAATCTGTATATTTAAAATTTGAAGATATTAAAAAACCACGTATAGCCCCATCTATGAAATTCTTTGATAAACCAGTATACGCATTCAAATCATAAATAACTCTTTGTTTTCTTGGTGACGCAACAAGGTCGTTTTTTGTACGGACGCAATAATGTTTAAAGATGTATATATATATATATATATATATATATATATATATATATATATATATATATATATATATATATATATATATATATATATATATATATATATATATATATTCTACCACAGTTTAAAGATAATATTCTTTAAACTTTGATTCTACTAATAAATATACTTATATAATGTAGAATATATTTAATTAAAACTGTGGGCCATGTAATCTCCCCCACCTCGACCTTTTCAGATCTATTGTGGATATCCTATAATCATTGTTTAGAGAACCTTGTCTAATTTGGTCTTTTGTAGTAGACTCCATACTTCATATACTGGAAAGTAGTTCTCCGGTATAGCTAGTTACCCTTGGCTTTTCTTCTCCAAGTATAAGGAATCTTAGTCTTGCTAGACCTTAGTAGTAGCACAATACGTGTTCTGACGTTTCCTCCTCTTCCTGACAAAATCAACACAAGGTCTTTTCTGTCAGAGCGATATTATACATATGTTTGTTAAGCCTACAATGCTTTGTTAATAGGCCTACTAGTACTCTAGTATTTTTCTTATTAAGGCTTAGTCGATGCTCGGTGAGTTTAGGCGATGGTCCTTTTAAGAACTCTTTGTCCTGTCTATTCTGGTGAGTTTTTCCACCACTCTTGACATTTTTTAAACATCCACTGCTTTGTGCATGTTCTAATAGTTATCTTTGTGACACCACATAAGGGTTCTAGGCCAATAAGAGCCTTTGAGGCTCCTTCTTGTTCTAGTTATGTCCTCTGTGGCCTGGTACCCAAGCTAAGGTTAGTTTGTTTTGTCTACCCAGCTCTGTTAGGGCTTTATAGTGGGCTATAATTTATCAACCGTTTCAAAATAAATTACTTATTTAAAAAAAAACTTATTTACTTAGCTATACAATATTTAGACTACACAACAAGCGCGACCGTTTCCAGTAAACAGACTCGAGTTTCAAAATACGTTGAAACCTTTTGATGTTACCGCTTCCGAGCGGGACTCAACAAACAAAACTCCAACTGTCATAAAACACGCCAGTCTTTAAAAAGTTTTCGAAAAGTTGGAGTTTTGTTTTCTTCGACACGAGTTTGTGTTTTGTTTCTGTTTTGTCGGTTTAGTGGAAAACCGCCATACATTGTACACAGCATTTTGTATCAAATTGCGATACGCTTTCACTTGACAGGGCTCCGCTCTCAAACCCTTTCTCGTGCGTAATCTTCGTAATCCAGCCGTGTAATTTCTGCCGGATTCATAAGATTAGTTCCAACAACGATCAGCTCTTTCGGAGGAGATGGTTTTTAGTTGGTTAAAGTCCAATTCGCGCACAGAGCGTCCATGATGGATTTTCCCACCTCCGGAAAAAAACAACGATCCGCTAAATTCATACTGCGTACAATCCTGGTGGCAATGACTAGTTTCTGATCGTTGTTGGAACAGACCTATAATAACACTGAAATAAGCCAATTTTTGTTTGTAGATCCATGCTATTGCAGTATGAGTCATTACAACTTTACGTTTACTTGAGTTCTATTTTGAAAATAAACTCCAAATTGAATGATTTTGTTTTGTCACTCGT